>CM050908.1:2322500-2427500 GCA_027726005.1 Juncus effusus | reverse complement strand
GAGACCTCTACTCGTATCCACGCGAACTTCAAACACACGGAATTACCGGATTCGGCTAGACGAGTCAGGAAATACTCTCCGAAATTACCTCTTAACTCTCTCTCTCTCTCTCTCTCTCTCTCTCTCTCTATTTCTGTGTTAGACGGCATCTAAGGCTTGAGAATTGTGTGTCTAATAGAGAGGCACTGCCCTTCTATTTATACTAGAGAGAGAGGCGAACGATTGCTCAGTTACCATAACTAAAAACCCTAATATGCGCCTATTCTGGTGCCAATGGAATACTTGGCAGCTAAGGTTATTACAGTTTCTATATCTATTCCGTTGGGAACGGAACTATTCTGTTGCCAACGGAATGATGCTGTTTTGTTCAATCAATTATCCAATAATTGATTATTTCGTTCACCAATTTATACATCATATGTATAACTGTTTTTGAGGTATTTTCATCCCGTGCGAATGGAGTTCATTGTGTGACTGTGTAGGTTCCATTTAACGCTGGCAATGATCTTCTAAGATCATAAGTCATGAGTAACCTCTAGACTGATGTCATGACTACCCATGTTAAATGAAATTATCAGTGATCATAAACCTATCTGAATAGACGTTTGCTTATTCCTTTTGTTTTACGATATATGTCTTGATCACAAGGCACGGTAATATGTCATCCTTGAGTTTGATCAAAGTCTCTTTCCGGATCGAGAATTAGACTGAGTAAATACAAAATAATATTAACAACACATGTTAATGCATACCTAATGATGACCCTAATGATCATCCCATTACGGATGACGTAGAATCATATTAAAGTATGTAGTTCCACATACAGGAATCCATGGTGACCTCAGGTCGTAGGAACAAGCACACTATTCATTTGAGAATCACTAACGATATATACCATGCATATTCTCATAGTGTGGTCAGTCCAGTACGTGTTCTCTAACACGTACCTATATTTCAGACTTGACATCCCTATGTCCATGATCAGCAGAACATAATCATCCAGTCGACGAATATACTAGTGTGGATATGCAGCTTCTTACCTGAAGTATGTTTATCTCTATAAACATCCTACATATCACTAGGGACGGTTTAGAATGTCATTCGTTGGCTCACAGTTCTACTATCAGAATCACGTATTCTGATGACGTGAACCCGAAGTGTCATTCGATCTAATATATGTAAATATATTAGTCACTCATACACTCATTCATATATGAACTGAATAAACGTGTTTCTCATAATTTGATCTCTAGTTCAGCACTTTAGCCTAGGGCATAATTCCTTCAGTCTCCCACTTGCACTAGGCCAATCTTAAGCATCCAATGCTCATTAGGAAGCATGACCTTCATGTTCTACTAGAGAGAAATATATGCCTATCAGATTATAGAAATTTGCATTGCAAACTTGTAACGACTACTATTAATCACTATTATTAGTCGAGAACTTCTAAATGGCGCATGTATCCTTGTTTCTCTATTCTGAGTGACTCTTTGTTCATAACATAGATCGTCTGGCCTTAAGAGCAATCGGGACTACTCCAAGTTCCAAGCTCAAGTGCTTGATCCAAGCATACCTATTGTCCGCTTCTATAGCGACAATATGGTCTTGTTTCAGTTACAGTACCTTATTTGGAACTCTTTCCAAATTACTGTATTCAAAATAAATGAATTGTGATAATGATCCATGTTAGGAAAGTGTAATCTCTTACTACCTAGCTTCTGATAGATCGGGATATCTTAGTTCTTCATTAGAACTTAGATATTTATTCTAGTCATCAAATGACTATCGTTTGCTCTCTTATGCTCCAAGCATATTGCACAGTACATTGTATGGCTTGAAGAATCTTATTCATCCCATTATCGAGAACTGTTTCTTGTATATTGAACATTTCAATAAACAGATGATAAATGTATGTTTTCATTATATGAACGTCGTAGGCAAGAATTCTTTCTTGCATATTGAGCTCTTTCAATATATATTGTTGAAAGCATAGAATCCAATTCATGTGCCTTTCATTGTTCATATTAGTACCACAAACAAGCACTCTTTCTTGCATATTGAATATTCAATATATGTTTGAAGGTATAAAATCTAATTCTTATATACTTTTATTGTTCATGTGAATGTCATAAGCAAGAACACTTTCTTGCATGTTGAACATTTCAACGTATGGCTGAAAGTATAAAATCTCATTCATTTATCTCTTCATCATTCATATGAACACCATGAGCAAGAACATTTCTTACACATCCAATTCTTTCAATATTTTACCAATGTAGTTTATATTACAACCAAAAGTCTGTATAGACTTCAACTCCTAATTATTATGATGTATATGTTATTGTAATGCAGGAAGATTGTTATACTCCCACTGAATTTCTTGAAATCAAGGTGGTCGCATCTATTTTGATTAAGTCAATTTCTTCAATTTACTTTGTCAAATAGATTTCTCCTGAGATGCTTGCTTTAATCTTTTGATGAATTCAAAGCCTATAACCTTTCAGAATTCTTGCGATCATAAAACTCTTGCCATCTATCAAAGATACATCCACAGTAAAGTTCCTATAAAGGAATGTGAGTTTATATCCTTGTTCCATCATTCACAATCGCATTGTGCTATGGAAATTAGAATTTATAATAGCAACAAGTGAGAAAGTCTTTTTACTATAGCCCATACCATAGCTACTTTCTTTGCTATTTTAGGTTATCCATGTACTGTTTTCAATGGTCATCAAGCCATTGGATACTCCAATCAAGTTCCAAACTTTACTGCTTGTATATGCGTTGCATCTCAGTTCTCATGGTCCAACCATTTTGAGAACATTGTCTCTTCACAGTCTCCTCGGTAGAAAGTCGACTCATCCTCTATGAGCATCTTTTATGAGAGATCATATCTCTCAGCCCAATGTCTACCAGGTGTGTGAGAAGGACCTTATGTTTCAAGGACCTTGATAGCCTCATTAATGGTTCATCACTAGTATGTGGACCTCGAACCTTTCAAGATGTATTACACTCCCACTGCTTCTTTAGGAGATAAAATCTCTTTTAAAGAAGTCTGAATTATGAGTAGCAAACTACTTGAAATCATAATGGATGTAAAACAATATCGAGTTGATATTCCAGAAAGATTGTTGTGTTGACACTGTCAAACCTTTTGACACGTGTCGTACTTCAACCTTTAAAGACAACTTGGGACTCTCCCAAACCCATATCACATATGGTGTCCTTTTGAACCTTATAATATTCAGTGTTTAGTATATGCAAGAGTATAAACCTATAAGAGTCTCGGAGGCATAGACTGAATTCTATCCAATAAGTTTCATCTTCTTCTTTATGTGCACATCGTGAAATGCTGCATATAGAATTAATTGTGAAACCCTTTTCACAATTTCTAAGATAATTGTCAAACTAATGACTCAAATACTTGCCATTTCGATCTGATAGAGTTGTTCTTATTATCTTGTCAAGGCGATATCAAATTTCATTCTTAAATGCTTTGAACATTTTAAACATTTTGTGTTTCATTAAGTAAACCTTTTACTTGAAACACTTTAATATGAAATTCTGATATTCCTTATTTTCTAGCCGGCTTGCTTTTTGTGTCTCGTGCATCTATATGCATGAGACTCAACAAACTAACCCATCAACTTTGTGATGGTTGCCCATTCTTATCATCTTGTTCGATAAATAAAATTTGCACGTCTCAATTGATCCTAGATCCAATGAGTCTAATTTCCACATAGGGTGGAGTTTAGAAATGCGATTCTCATTCTGTGACTTAGATGACATTGCTAGAAGTATGGAATCAATGGACTTATTATTTAGCATATAAAGATTATTTTCTAAGTGAACATTTCAAATAGACAAATCTAGGAAATTTTTATTATTCCAAATAATAAATTTTACAACCACTTTAACGCTAATGTAGAAATAACATTTATTTCATTACAAGTCCACAATGGCTAAGTCAATAAAATCCTAGAGCTAATGTAGCAACTCTTGCTTCATTCCCCACTTGTAGGTTGACTTCTCCTCTAGCTAATCTTCTACTTCTGAGTAATATCCTGCACATTCAAAATGTGAGAATTACAATGGATATCCAATATCCAAGTAGAGATTTAGGAAGAGGAATACCTGAAATGGCAGCTATTGATTCTTCTTCTTGACATATCTTCCTCCAGTGATCACGCATAGAACATGCAATCACTTCTTCGGATTCCTCAGATTTAGGCAACACTTTGCCCTCACTCTTGATCCAGCTCTCCCATGTGGCTTGTCTTCTCGACTCCCTTTCCTTTTCAATCCTGAGGGCATCAATGACAACTTTTGCCTCTATGTCCTTCTCTGCCTGTTTGAGCATCTTATGCAATTCCGTGATCGTCGTCTCTATCCGATGCTTATGATATTTAGTAATGAACAAATCAAAGCTCGGAGGAAGCGATCCAAGAATCATGTCAACCGCGAATTCCCTTGGAATGGGCGAACCAAGTCTCTCTAAGTAATCAATGTGGCTTCTCATTTTGAACACATGAGTATCCATAGAGGAGTCCTGAGCCATCTTACTCTTGATTAATAACTTGGTGAACTTGTAGCGCTCAATACTAGCCTGCTTTCAGAATATTTCCTTAAGCGCCTTGATCATATCATAGGCATCCATAAAACCTATCTGCTTCCGAAGCTTAGGTTTCATTCCTGCTAACATCATCCAGGCTACTTCATCAGAATCATCAATACACTTCTGATAAGTATCTTGAACGACTCTAGAAGCGGTCGAAAGCGGTGGATTTGGGATGGGTGTCTCAAGGACATACAACTTTTCTTCACTCTTGAAAACAATTCCCAGAGTCCTGAACCATTCAAGGAAGTTTGTGCCATCGAGCTTATCCTTCTTAAGGATAGATGGCAAGTCCATAAATTTCGAACACATTCTACAAGTTTAATATGTAATGTAAAGTTTATATTTAAAACTAGAATTATTCTAATTTTGTTTCATATATTATTCTCCCATTATTTTTCTTCAAATCAAACACCTTCAGTAGTATTGATTCGGAAACTTCAATTAAATGAGGTTTCATAGTGAGTCAAGTTCTGTATTTCATTGAGCACTAAGTGCGCTTTGGCGCAACCCTTATTGCTGTAAATCGGGTAAAATCGTCATTTATATTTCACACAATTTAACAAAACAATTTGTATTTCCCTATTATTCAGTTTACGAGTATGAGCGGTAAATGAGTTTAGGGGTCAAACACAATGAGATGTGGCCTCAAGAATTTACTAATCTCAATGATTTATCTCTAGTGTAAAATCTTTTATTTCAAAGTTTATTAGGTAAATTTCCAAGTTTAAATTCAATTTTCAGTTTTGTTTCAAGAATTCAGCACGTCACACTTTAGTGATTTAATTCGTAACTAGACCAAATAAACTCCGAATCCAACATACGAAATACCGTTGGAAACCAGAAAAAGAGATCTAAGATATGGTTCTTTACTGTTATTATTATTTATATTCAAGATTTTCAAGTTATTTATAATTCAGTCTAGAACTTATTTCAGATTCAAAATCGGTTGAGCAGCAACTTCAGAAAATTATAAAAAAATCACCAAAGCTTGAAAAATCTCAAATGTTTTATAAAAATTCAATTATCAAGTTATGGATTATCTGTTAAAATTGTGTACAATTTTGAGCTCCGCCATGCTTGTTTCCAGCTCCTCCATTACACAATTTTGAGCTCAAATCACCATTTCTGATCAACTACACTCAAAATGATCAGTTGTACACTCTTCTCCACTTCCTTATGCAACTACAGGAACTGAAATGGTGCGAAATGATTGAGTAAATCTCATGTTACAGCTCAAAAACCGAGCTGCAACCCAATTTAACTTCCAGCAGCATCAACTCTATCATTTTCTTCTCAAAATTCATTTTTCCACCAACAACATCAAGAAAAAGCTCTCAAGCATTCATCTACACTCCCATGAGATTGTTCATGTTGTGTATTGACCTCCAATTCCATTTATAACCCATCGATTTCGCTTGGTTTTTGGTTCCACTTTTGATTTGGTTAAAAACCAACAACTCATTAGCTAGACTCTCACTCGGATTCGTTTTCGGATCAAATTGAGACTTCAAGAATCCTTATACCACCTCCTAAAAACTCTCTGAATTATGAAAACATCATCTTATTTGATGAATTCGAGGCAATTCAATTTGAGTAAATTTTGACCATTAAAACTGGAATTCCGTCCAACAGTTACTGTTGCGAATTCGAACTCAAATATCTCTCTTATTTATTCATCATTTTTTGAGTTCTTTATATGGTTGGAAAGAGGGGAACAAGGAGAAGAGATTGCCGTTAGAATTATAGCAGACAGAGGTCTGTAGAGGAAATGGCGAGCTCGAGAATGTCTCAGCTCAAAACAGTCTTCTTTCATGGTTGACAGGAGGTTTTGCGCATTTTGCAGCCAACTCTGGCCGTTCCAGCGATGGTGAATCATATAGTTCTGCTTGTCTTGTCGAGATGAGTCGAATGGTATTGAGTTTTTTCAATTGCGAGCAATTTGAAAAATTCGCATTTTTGAGAGAGAAAGAGTTGACTTGACTGCGACGGTTGACTTTTCAGATTTGACCAGAATTTTTGAGCGTCGCATTTTCTCTATTCTTGCGCTGCTAGGTTTATTTTGAGGTGTAAAATGATGGTTAGGATCCGTTGTAATGTGTATTTTTATACACATTTTTATGGTTTTTATCATCTCAATTTCAATCTTAATTCGCATAAAATGTATGGTAATTATTCATAATTCATAAAATATGATTTGAAATTTCTTAATACATTTTTGTGTTATTTTACAGGCGAAAATGCCATAAAAAGAGAATTCGATCAAAACGCAAATAATGGGCCAAAGAAAACTCTCAAACACTCTACAAAAATTTCCCCAAACTTTTACGACAAGTCAATAACCTTTTACAACCAAGTCAACCCGACTCAAACGCCAAGAATCGCTGAGTTGGCCAAAAGTCAACTTTACTAAAATGGGTCAAACGGTATACCAAAACGAAGAGCTTGACAAGACGAATCCAACGGTACAAGTCTCGCGGTCAGAAACCTTCTAGAACTCTCAGAATCGCTAATTGAAAATCTGGTCAAACCTAGTCAAAGTCAACTGTCTGACCAGATCAGACCTTCCTTCTCCAAAGTTCGATTTTTCAAACTAGCTCGAAAACGACCAAACTGATCAGTCTTGGACTCAGCATAACGAGAGGAACTTGCCTGAACCCTTCGCCGGACCTAAAAACTCCGGTGATCACCGGAATTCGACAAAAACATTGTTAGAAAACAAACCGGAACCATGGCTGCTCAACCTTATCCTCTACAGTTTTCCATTCGAGTTAAGACCAGGATCATTCTACTCCTCATCGTCTGCCCTTTCTATCCATATGCAGAACTCAGCAGATGATGTGAATTCGAGCGAGATATTGGTATTAGAAGAAACTGTTTGATGAATTTCTCTGAGAAAAAAATTCAAATTTTTTCCAACCAACGGTCAAGACTGTGACTGATCGGTTCTTCGTCATCCTTCTTCCAAATTCCTCGAGACAAGTTGATTATTTTTGTGTCGAAAAGCTTCAGTGAGGTCTCGCAATGGATTCCGAAGCCTCAATTCGATGGAAAAATAACTCGGAATCCCATTTTTATTCACGAGTTTGTGTTTTTTTTTGGTTATTTTGCTTAATTCTGATCATGGCGGAAATTCATGGATTATGGGGAGAAACGGAGTTTTTAAACTCGATTAAAAGTGTTGTTTACTGGAAGCCTATAGGGGGGTTAAACTGGCCTAAACATGCGGAAGCGTGTAAATTTTGGACTTTTTAGGGTTTTTACTTTTTATTTGCTTTTAAGACTTTTGGATGATGGTTGTACGAATTCTAATTAACAAAGAAAAATAAATAAAAGAGAAATTAAAGTAAATAGAAAAATAAAGAGATACCGAACACACGAACTTATTGACGAAGTTCGGCGAGGTGGTTGCATAAGTCTTAACCACCCGTTGACTCGCTAGCAGCCCTTACCGCGTTCATGAGTTGCCTACTCTCCGGGACTTTCCTTGCGGCTCCGATTTCACTAACAAACTTGATCGGTACAAGGCCTCGAACCACCACTCGTCTTACAACAAACTTGATGAATTGATGGAGCAATAACTTACAAACTCGATTTCTTTCAATCAAATAACCCAACAAACTAGATCTAATTCCTCTCAAAATTACTCACAAAAATGTTGATTAATTAAACTTATTTCTAGAGAGAAAAACTCAGAAATATTGCTTGGAAAACTGTTGTCAAATTAAGATTGGAGCTGCCCTAATAAAGATGGTAGGAGCAGCTCACAGATATGGAAAAACAGGCTATTCCGTTGACAACGCAGTTATTCCGTTGTCAACGGAATACCAAAGAGGAAATAAAATCAGCCAAATAAATGCTCAAACGGCTAGAAATCTGTGTATTCCGTTGACAACAGAATTATTCTGTTAACAACGGAATCATTATTCACAAGACAGAAGCATTCCGTTGTCAACGGAATTATTCCTTTGACGACGGAATCACTATTCACAGCCCAAGTCAAAACGAAAAAAAAACTGAAAAACTGAGATTTTTTTCTAGATTTTGGTTTAATTAATCAACCAAAAAACACAAAACAAACTCAATACAAGGAAGATCTCCAACTCTTGAATGCCACGAATGAGTCTTCAAAACTTGAACCGCGATGCAACTCTTCGACGACTTCTGATCTGATCAAGATGAACAACTTGCACGTCTATTTGAATTTGATAATTTCCTGATCTTATACAATAAACTCAAACAAGATTAGTAATTATGGAATTGTTTTAAATATCATCAAACTGAGAACAACAATCTCCCCCCTTGTGATGATTTTCAAAATAATTCCGCAAAAATGCAGCATTTTATATCTTCTCCCTTTTTTGAAAAACAGTCAAAAGGGACATTAGACGGGAGACAAAATCTCTCCCTAAATAAGTGCTCCCCCTGAGTTTAATAACCCGTTAAAAAAAATCTTTAACAACATATGATTTTTGTAACTTAAAACTTCGGAATATAACTAAGGGTTTAATTAAAAAGTTTCAAATAGGTGTTCTTAAAAAATTCATAAAGATATTTACAATTTTAAGAAATCCTTTTATATAATTGAAACATACATATATCTTTTAAACAAAGTTCAAAAGACATAGTTTCTAAAAGAAAATCGAGGAGAACACATAAAGCATCGAAAAATAATATATAATGAGTAAATGAAAATTAAGCCTGAACAGGACTTGCATAACCTCGACCAAGTATCGGATAGTATGAGAAGATGCTCGTGACTTGGCAAAAATATGGTCGATTTCAATCCGATGAATCGACTCGACCAAGTCTCCATTTGTACTTTATTTGCAAGTTGATAGAATTCACGTCGATTGTCCATATTTCTTGATTGGTTCCCCTCAATTTTTTTTTTAAATTTCCTGTAACTGAAAATGAAAACTTTCTCGACTACAAGTTAGATCTGTCAAGGCAAAACTTGACTACAACTCCCCCTTAGAATATGACTAATTTAAATAGGGGGAAATCGAAACGTCTAGGTGGACTTCGATTTCTCCTCATTTAATGAGGAGTTATTTTCAACATTTCTGTCTTTCCGCAACCACACAAATTTAGAACAATAAGCGGGTTTACGCAAAGGAAACTCTAGAGAGATATGGCCTATTTTGCAACAATAGTTGCAAAACGAACAAGTAAGGCTCGAAGTCTCTTCAGTATCTTTCACAAAATAATATTTATAGTGGTTTGAAAACTCGACTTTCCTAAGCTTTGGTTCGGACGACTTGGCACTAAAAACAGTTGATTTTGCAAAATTGTTTGATTTTGAAAAATTGTTTGATTTCATAAAATAGTTTGAAAAACTTTGTTTTTGATGTGCATTAGTGTGATGTTTGGGAGCTTGATGTTGTGATTCATTAGATTGAACCTTCCTCGGGACATGTGTATCGACTATTTCATAAAAATAACTATTAGGACCTCTTTTATAAAGTGTTCGGTTGTGACACCGCGGTTATTTTCATGAATATGCCGGAAATCATGAAAATAGTGAAACCTATTGTTATTACTAAAACTTTTAGAAGTTAGTCTTTTAGGACTTTGGCCCTTAGAGTAGTCTCGGTACAAGAATGCACTTCCTCTACTCTTCGGTTGATTGAGCATCCTTTTTATTGTGTGGTTTTTAGGTCTTGAAGGAGCGGGTTTAGTACCGATCTCTTTCTTGAACCCTAAACCATTTTTATCATTTGGTTTTTGCCCTATAAATAAGTTGTCTAAATCAAGGTTTCTCGATAAATAAGTTGTCTAAATCAAGATTTCTCGAGACATATATCATCAAACTGAGAACAACATTTTTGGGGTTATTAGAAACGATGGCGCGAAATCAGATGAAAGCTGAAATTTTCAGCTCAAAACTATGCAGAAATTCCAGCCTGGTCCCTACTTTCTTGGCTCAAAAACCGGACTTATACTTGGAGTTTGATTTCCATCTTTCGAGGAATGAAAGAACACCTTATTCTCTATCAAGCCATATAAAATTTTCCATTTTAAACCCGTTGGAAATAATTGAAAATTGGGGCTAAGAACATCCAAATCCTGTTTTTCTGCATTTTCCTGCACAAATTCCAGTTCTTACCCGAATCAGACCCGTTTAGCTGAATCCGATCCAAACCCGACCCACTACTTAACTCATCTCTCTAAGCTGCTAGAAAACACGTTTTTACACTCCAATTGCTCAACTTTGGGGCCCGTATATCAGTAAAACAAAAAGGTCAATGGACCTGTCCATTAGGTTTGGAATTGGAGAGCCAAAGCCTTTCTCTTCAACGGGATTCAAAGAATCAAAACAGAAACTCCAGCTCGCGCCTAACTTCCCTGTACGGACCAGCACCAAAACGAGATTCTCCTCCATTTTGAATCTGTCCAGTAACTTTCCCCCTCACTCTTATATTCAACTGGATAAGAATAATGGAGAGATAATTATAGCTTCATGACCAAACCAGTCATGGCAAGAAACCTCCTCATTTTGGCTTGATTTCTCAATTCTCTCCAATTCTCTCGAAATTGACCTCTCCATTGCCACCTCGCCTCATCTGTCAACCTCCTAAGCCACATGTATGGTCCAAGATGAAGCTAAGATCCTATCTCTCTCTCTTACACCTTCTCTAGAATTTCATCGAACACTTACTCTACAATCCGGTTCTCTCTATATAAGACACCTTTCTTCAAGATCTCTAGACCATTCCACTTCACATACTTCTATTATCATCACCATAATCCCAATTTTCTGAATCAAGAACCAAGGTTCCTTCCCCATCAAACCTCCATTGTTAAGCTTGAAGAGCTTCTCTCAAGCTCTAAATTCAATCCCAAAACTCCAAAACGACCTTTGCCCTACATAGAGTATGAAAATACGAAGCTCCTGGTCCAACAATGAGGAACGAAGTAGAACGGGTTGTTTCACGTAGGTGTTCAACGAAATTCGAAAAGAAAGGAAGGGGAGCTCGATTCTTGCTCGGTTCGTCTCCAACTCCTCCAGAGGCTATCCTCAAGGAGTCCAAGGTTGAAGTCAAGGCTCAAAAATTGGTTGTATTTCTCTCTTTCTTCAAAGTTATTCATTTTGCACAATTAGGATGTTTTAGTTTGAACCTTATGATGAGTTATTTGTCGAAGTCTGACACTTTTGTGATGAATGAGTAGATTAAAGTAGGGTTTAGGTGTTTGTGATTAAGATTTGATGTTCTAAACGTATTTTGGTGATTTATGCGATGATTTGATGAATGTTATGATTTATGTTCTTAAAATTAGAATCTTGTTAAAAATCTTGCATTTTTGATTAATAACATGATTACTATTGATATGAAATGCTTAGTTCATAATCATCTATTTGCCATAATATTTTGATACATTTTTGAAAGAATTATGGTAAGTAATTGGGTATTTAAGAAATAACTTGAAACATTAAGCATGCATTTTTCTTGATTTGAAAATTTGAATCTTGGATACTAAACTGGTATTTTTCAGTACATTCTGATAAATATCAACCCTTTAGATCATGTCTAATTCATTTTATGAATTTTTGGATGAACAAATGAAAATTTAAGTCACAAACCCTAATTTTACCTTACTACTTGGTACCAGCAGTTTCTGTTTCTGTTTATCAGTATTTGTGAGTCAATTTGAGTACCTTTTAATATCTAAAACCGAAATATTTTTTTATTTTAAATTAGTTCTCATTTATTAGTTGAATTTAAACACTAAATTCATACAAATCTCTGTTATAGATTGTGAGATATCTTTGTTTAAAATTTGTTATATTTCTTATTTTCCTGTTTCCGTAAAAATTCCTAATCTGTTTTCTGAAAATCATAAAAAAATATAAAGACTATCAATAAAAAAATTATAAAAAGACATAATTTGTGGGCTTTGAAGTCTAGTTTCCGAAGATATGCTCAAATCTCTGTCATGATTTACGAATTGTTAGTTATTGTCAAAATACTGAACATGTGTCTGTCATGGTCGGATTCTGAATCAGCTCTGTTCATTCAATAAACTGTACCACCTTGTTGGGAATTTTCAGTTGAAATTTTCACAGAATATTCTTAACATAAAGATTAAATTTTCCTTAAATTTTCATAATTGTTGAGTGAACTTTTTGGCCTGTACAAGCTCTGAAAGTTGAGACAATTTCTGAATCCTGATTTACTGAATTATTTTCTGATCCAACTTGTCTGAATTGTTTCTCTTTGATCTGAAGTCCAAACATCGAAATTTTTTATTCTTAAGTGTATTTATTTAAGTCTAGTTTCTGAAAGAGAAATTATTCGGAGTACTTAGAAGCGCCCACCATACAGTTTTAACTATACACATATGTATTTGCACTTGAATATACCTTTTGTGTTAACAAATATACTCTTTTGAAAATATACTTTTTTTTAATTTCACTATACCGTTTATGTTTACAAAAATAACTTTTTGTAATTTCATCATAACTTTTGTAATCGGGCGCTGCTGGGCGCTCCAAAATGCTGGAACTCTATATCTAAACCCTTTCTGAAAATATTTTTCTTCTCTCATTAGGACTTTGTTTGATCTTACTTTGAGCTTAATTATTAAACTGCAACAGGAAAATTCTGTTATTTGAATAAGGACTTTGATAAATCTTGATATAAGACTTGAATTATTTCTTAAATTTGAATATTTGTGAGCTCTTTTGATTTGAGTTTTGAATAATCCGAGGCCATTCTCCTTGCGTTCAACCCCGACACTTGCCAATTATACTTGTTAAACTTGTATTACTTGTGTTAGGACATTATAAATATTTTGAAATATTGAAAATTAGAACGACAAATTTTCGATGTTTCAGTCTCCGTCTGATTTCTTTCATCTTCGTCGGTATTGCTTTCGTCTCTTCTTAGCATGGGGTTTCTTCCTTCGTGTGACGGGTTTGATATCTGCCTTGCTCTCATTCTCCGTCATCTTGAGGGGATGCCACTTGTCCTTAGACCGTTCTGGAATTGAGAGTCATGATGTGCTATGAAGAGCCCTTTCTGCGCTAACTTGCCACGATTGCCAAACTTCTTACTTGTAATACAAGGGTCTCTCACTTGTCCTTGCTCAGAGGGACTCTCACTTAACCTCCTCAAGCAGGCCTTCTGGTCCTCCTGACTCCTGGACTCAGTACCCCGATGTAGAACGACACTCCCGTACTTGCTATACCAAGTTTCGTCTTGTTGGTCGATCGGCGGGGTTCCACCTCCAGGGTCTCAGGCTGACGGGGTAAGTAATTCGACACCTGCCTGTCAGGCTTTACCATGCGGTCTAACACCAAGGCGTTAGGTCTAGGCCTAACGACCTGATTTCTCCCGTCTTACTTTCCTGCTGACCTATATATTCGAGATTTGTCTCGAGTTCGATTGAAATAGCACAAAACAAGATAGTAATTACTAAACTTGAACAATACGAACAAATATCAAATTTAAAAGACATTGATACTAGTACTCGAACTGTACCCTAAAAATGGGTTAAGTTAGGAGAGTACATAACTAAATCCAAAAGATAAATAAATTAATACATAAAACAGTATAACATGGTTTATCTTTATTTCTTACAATGAAGCATGGCTACCTACTACAAACTACGATAAGTTTTTGAGTCCTTGACGGGCCCCAGGGTTCACCGTTTTATAGGTGAAGGGCCGGTCTACAATAAAGAAGAAATAAATCTATCATAAAATCTAATCGAATCTAAACCCTAAATCTAATCCCCAATCAAGAACTAATCAAATATTTTATAACTGTCTAAAACTAATTGAAGATCAAATCTAATCTCTGATTTATATCTCCTGCCAAATGAAGTATGTTCTTTTCGCACAATTGATGTAGAATGCTAAATATGCGTCAATCTTCCAGAAGAAACATCTGCCGCCTTCCATCTCTTATAGCAACGCTCTTCACCTCAACCGCTGTTAGGCAGCGACCCGTGGTTGCTCTTTAGGGTTTAGCATTCTAGCTCCCACTCTAAGCCACCCAAAAAATAATTCAAGCCACTAAAATTAATTCAATCCCAAGTAAGCTCTTCACTTTCTATTCTCCAACTCTCTCCCAACTCTCTAAGCCCCTACTCTAAGCCCATCCACTCCGCTCCATGCAAAGAAAAAAGGAGAGGAAAGAAACTCGCGAGACGGATTGACGCGACATGGAGCAAGTACACCGGCAGATCCATCACTCCATTCCAACCCCTGCGACGATGGTCCCATTTATAATAGCCGAGCTTCACGAAAAAAAGAGTGAAAAAGAAATTAGGAAATTTTGAATTTAAGAAAAAAAAACAAGGAAAAAAGAACTCTTCTAAAAATTCATCTTCATTTTGGTATTTGTTCTTTCTAATTTTTGTAAATTAAGTTTAATTTGAGTTTATCTGGAACAAAATTGAAATAGAGTGGAGATGAAGACAAAAGAAGAATTCTTCAAATAATTCAAGCTTTGGGTACGAATTATCTTTTCTAATGGAATGCCTTCCTATCAAGTAAGTAATTCATTGATTAAATGTTTCTTTTTTTTTGTTAATTAACGGCTCTTTTTAATCCTATTTATTTACATACATTTGATAAAATTATAAAATTTGTAGGAGTATCCATTATGATTTATAAGGATATAAATAAAAGATAATATTTTTAGAATTTATAGGGGTGTATACACAAATAAAAATTATCTTAATAAACTTACTTTTATATTTTAAGTTCTTATTTTTTGGAGGGGTAAATTATAATCTTTGGTTTCATATAAATTTATTGATGATTAAATGAAATAGAAAGGAGAAGAAGAAAGAAGAAGTCTTCAATTTTTTTCATTGATGTTATAAATTAAATATAAGACTTTTTTTTTGAATTGACCAAAAAAAGAAGTTTAATTAAGAAAATAACCTAGTTTTCAAATTATTTGCAAAAGTAGCCATTTCGCCCAGCCACTGGGCGAAACATATGTTGTTTCGCCCAGTGGTAGGGCGAAACAGACGTTAGCACTGAAATTGCATTTTTTAAGCTAAAGCATTGTTGTCTCGCCCGGCCATTGGGCGAAACAGATTAAAAATTTAATTTCCTCCGATAAACAGCAATTAGCAAGATTATTTATCCAAAAAAAGTGAAAAAAATACTAATTTCGCATGGTGGTAGGACGAAATAAGCGTTTCTTCATTTTTTAGGTGAGCCCAGACTAACTGAGCCCAAAAGCCCAAATAAATGAAAAATTATTAGTTTCGCCCCGTGGTGGGGCGAAACAGACATAAAATAATTATTTCCGTCCCGTGGTGGGGCGAAACAGACATAAAATAATTATTTCCGTCCCGTGGTGGGGCGAAACAGACTCTGTTATACGCGAACACAGCCTCCCTCAGTCTTCGAAATATAGCAAAAAAAAGAGAGAAAAAAAAAAGCGAAAAAAAATCGGAAAAATTAAGAAAAAATCAAGGAGAAGAAGGATAAGGAAGGAAGAAAGACGAGTAAAGAGCTTGCCGAATTAGAAGGTATGTTGCTTTTCTTGAATTTAGGGTTATTTCAAATTTGGTTATTTGTTAGATTTGTTAGATTTGTTTGAAATTGGTTTGGAATAATGTTTAGAAACTAAGTTATTTGTTCAAAAATAGTTTTCAATTTGTTTGATTTGTTTGATTTTGTTGATTTGGTTAGAACAAGAAAAAGAAGAAGAAGAAGAAGATTTGATTATTGAAAGTGAGTTTTTTTTTTTAATATTTTTTCTAGTTTATGTTATTTACATATTTATTTTTATAATTATTTTTTTCAAGTTTAGATTATGTACTTATTTATTTTTTTAAATTATTTTTTCTAGTTTAGTTTGTTTTTTTTATTTTTTATTTTTGTCATAGCTATCTTTTTTGGGTATATTATTTAGAGTTTTATTTATGGAAAATTAAAAAAATATCCTATAAAGTGTAATTTATATTTAAATATATTGGTATGTTATTTAATTATTTATATATGTATGTATTTATTATTATTTATTATTTATTTATTTTGTTTTATTTCTTTATTGATATTGTTTTATTTATTTATATTATTTTATTTATTTAATTAATTATACTGTTTTTTTTAATAAAGATATCATCTGGCGCGGGACCTAGTCGGCCACCTATGGTTGACCCAGAAGCTCCAATGTACCTGCTTCAATCACAACAAAAGATGCATAGGGCGAGCGATTTCAGCAAAACTGGAGATGTACCCAACAAACCCATGCGCTACCGACAACACGAATTCCTGGTATTTATTATAATATTTGTGTACATACATAATTTATTTTAGTTTACGTAGATTTTAATTATATATTTCTGTTTCTGCAGGTTCCATGGGACCATCGGTATAGAAATTTTTTAAACAAAGCAACCTTGCTACAAACTCAGTGGATTGTTTAGCTGGATTACGACAGCAGACTGATAAGCGCTCTGCAGGAACATTGGAGACCGAAAACACACACCTTTCATATGCCCGTTGGCGACATGACCATAATGCTAGACGATGTTTCTTGTTTGTTGGGAATTCGGACAAATGGTGAGGCCATGTGTTTAAGAAACAAAAATGTTAATTGGAAAGGAAAGATCCGGCAATTACTCGGGAAAGAAATCTCGGAATTGGAGTTCAAGGGAAAGGGGAAAAGCAACATTTTATTTAAAAGGACATGGTTGAAAAATAATTTCTCTGATTTGGAAACAGATGCCCTCGATGAGAAAGTCAAGTAGTATTGTAGAGGCTATATGATTGCATTATGTGGGGATGTATTGTCTACGAAACCTTCGGGGGATTGTGTTTCGGCAATGGCACATCGCGACCAGTTGGACAGTTTGGTCGATACTCAGGTGGTGTGGACACCTTATGAGGAATTCCGTCCTATACTCCCGTCGATAGTTGAACTGGAAAAAACTATGAGGCTTCTTACAGGGCCATTGATCTATCTCTGGATTGTTGAGATGCATCATCTGAAGAGGGTGATGTGTCAGTTCGGGTGTGCGATGGAAGCACCCCCAAACAGCGAGTACGACAAACAATTGCACGATATCATAAATAACTGTGGAGATGATTGGCCTACCGACACTCAGGTTATCTAGCTGATTGCGAAGACAAACGCTTGGAACGAGAAATAAATAGTGCTCCCGCCGTACGATCCTAGCCAGTATGATGCATACTGGAATTGGTATAGAGGGGCGACCGATCCGCTGGTGCAGTAAGATATCCCGCATGCTACGGGATCGTATCATCCGATGGTTACGCACTAAAGGAAAGCAGTAATGAAAATAATTGATTGTTGTTTATATTATTTTAGTTCTTAAATATTATTCAAATATTATTTTTTAGCATACATTGGTTTTGGAGGCCTATAAACATGGGTTCGACATTCTCAAAGCCGAGTGCCAGGATGTACCAGGGAAAGTGAAAAAGTTGTTAGAGTGTTTGAGGAACAACATGAAGGAAAAGAATGAATATCACGGCGACTTTGATTGGGATTTGATCAACGAACACATTGGAGGAGGAGGTGATGGTGGAGAGGGGGAAGGGGGAGAAGGAGGAGGACGAGAAGAAGGGGAAGGAGTCAGTCAGATTACTCAGATTCAGACTGAGCCTCAGCAAGGACGAGGAGGAGGACGCGGGAGAGGAGGAGGAGGAGCAACACGCGGAGGAGGAGGACGAGGACGAGGATGAGGACGAGGACGAAGACGAGGACGAAGACGCGGGGGAGGAGCAGGAGGAACACACGGAGGAGGAGGAGGACAACGAGGAGGACCCTAGCGTTAGAGACTATGTTTATTTTGGACTGTATTTTTTGGACTTAGTATATTATGTTAATTTGGACTATATTATTTAGACTTTTTTAGTTATGTTTAGTTAATTTGGACTATGATATTTATACTACAATACATAAATCATTATAAACTACAATGCATAAACATAAACTAAAATATATAAACATAACGAACTACAATACATAAACATTGCAAACTATAATACATAAAATATTACAAAATAACCTACTTAAATATTACAAACTACAACCTTTTTGGGCATTTTATTTTTGTGTGCCCTGCCACTCCGTAAATGCTGCAATGCTTTCTACGATCTACGATTTCCATGGTGTGAATACTATTATGAAAGCGTTTCTCCTATATTCTATCATGCTGGCTGGTTCCACGGGCATTTTTTCTTATAAGTTTCTCAGCAGGAACCAACTTACCTTTGTAAATTTTTTACGTTCAACCCACTGTTTTCTATCCTTTATCGGATAAAAAGTTCCTTCATAAGTACGCTCAAGGTGATCCAGATAATAGTGTTGGTGTATAAAATACTCGGGACAGACACCTCTGCGCATGCAAACTACTACGAGGTGCGAACAAGGGTAGTGATATAGCATCGGTTTCTGACAACTGCAATTGCCTTTGTTGAAATTCGCGTGGAAGCGTTTTCCCCCTCTCTTTGTACCAAAAGTTCCTGTTATCACCTCGTAAACACCATTTTCGACATTGAAGGGAGTGACTAGATGCGTATGCGCCTTATTGATTCTGTTCCATTATTTCCATCACTTTATCCACCCACATTCTATTATTAATCTCCATATTAGCAACTTTCTCTCGCTTACTGACAAAATAACTATTTAGCTTGTAGAATGTCTCCATCACAATAGCCGTAAGAGGCAGGTTCCTCATACCCTTGAAAATCTTATTCATCACTTCTGCATGATTACTAGTAGGAATGCCCCACCGGCGACCTTTGGTGTCATACGCGAACGCCCATTTTGATTTATCTTTATTCTGTAACCATTCCTTTGCCTCCTCAGTTTTTCCCCTAATTCTTTATACAACTTCTTAAATTTAAATTCGGTGTGTGCCTTACTAGTGGTATAATCAATGGAACCAACGTTTTATCTGCTACGCGCTACTGAAATTTGCCTCTAAATGCCGCAAACAATACCGATGATAGCTATTAGGTTGCTTCCATCATAATCTGTCATCCTTCATTGCATGAATTATTCCGGCATGCCTATCCGAAATCACACATAAACCACTGCGATGGCCGATCAAAGTATGCAAATACCCGAAAAACCAACCCCACGTCCCAACCCTCTACTTATCAACTAAAGCAAAAGTTAGGGGAAGTAATTGATCATTTGCATCGCTGGCGATCGTCATCAATAAGCATCCATGATATTTTTCGGCTAGAATATTCCATCTACTGTTATGACATGTTTGCAAAACTCAAATCCTTAAATTGAAGGACCAAATTCCCAAAAAAGACCTTCAAACTCCTCCTCACCAGCACGATTTTTGGGACCTCTCCAAAAAGAATATTCAGTAGTAGGATTTGCTGAATATATCACTGCCATCAATTTAGGAAGCAAATTATATGCCTCCTTCCAATCGCCAAACGAGAATCTATGCGTGTGTTGTTTTGCGTGCCAAACCTTCCAATATGATATGGTATATTCAAACTTAAATTTGACGGTTTCTATACATTTCCTTCAGTCCTAGTTCATCAGGGGGCCCAGAGATATCTCCCTCTTAACGAGAGGAACAAATCCCATCTTGGTCACTCACATTCCTCGTCATGATTCAGAGCATACCTAATGATGACCCTAATGATCATCCCATTACGGATGACGTAGGATCATATTAAAGTATGCAGTTCCACATACTGGAATCCATGGTGACCTCAAGTCGTAGGAACATACGGGATGAATATACCTCAAAATAGTTATACATATGATGTATAAATTGGTGAACGAAATAATCAATTATTGGATAATTGATTGAACAAAACATTACCATATTCCGTTTGCAACGGAATAGTTCCGTTCCCAACGGACTAGATATGGAAACTATAATAACCTTAGTTGCCAAGTATTCCGTCATGGAAATACATATTCCGTTGGCAACGGAATAGTTCCGTTCCCAATGGAATAGATATGGAAACTCTAATAACCTTAGTTGCCAAGTATTTCGTTATGGAAATACATATTCCGTTGGCAACGGAATAGTTCCGTTGGCAACGGAATAAGCGCAGATTAGGGTTTTAGTTATGGTAACGGAGCAATCGTTCACCTCTCTCTCTAGTATAAATAGAAAGGCAGAGTCTCTCTATCATATACACAATTCAGAAGCCTTAGAGGCCGTCTATTACACAGAAAAAAGAGAAAAAAGTTTTGAGAGAATTCGGAAAGTATTTCCGGACTCGTCTAGCCGAGTCCGGTTATTCCGTGCATCTGAAGTTCGCGTGGATATGAGTAGAGGTTCTCTATCTTGAGAACTTGCGAGCGATTGATCTTCTTCATCCCTAGGAGAAGTAAGGATGTTCACGAGTCGAGCTTCAGGAAGGAGAAGGTTGCAAGTCAGAAAAGTTCAAACCTACATCCGTTCTTTGTCTCGCGGATCAGGAAGATCCGAGGTATAGATTTTAATAGTTAATCTCGTACCTTTATTTCCTTTACGATGATCCTAGGCAGGTTTAACCCGTAGGTTCCGCTGCGCATGTAACGTACATGGCTACGGGTTTCCCAACAGCTCCTAAGTCCCATAGGGCCTTGTCAAAATTATTGTTTCTGATGTGGCACGGGATCATGAAATATCTAGGGTCTTTGAGCTTCGGTGGAAGGTTGTTCTTGATTACTCCAAGTTCTACTCGGCTACACTCCTCGAGTCTTCTTTTGTTCGACAAGATCTCCTTGAGGAATTTAGCGTATGAAGGCATCTGGGTTATCATGTTGGCGAAAGGTATGGTGACATGAAGCTTTGTGAGTATCTCAATGAACTTGTGGAATTACTTCTCATTCTTCAGTTTGTTGAGTCGCTGAGGGTGAGGTAACAACAGTTGGTAAGGTGGAGGATATACATATTTATCCTTTGGTATGTATTCCGGAAAAATTTCGGGCTGAGTGGTTGAGGCTTCAGTTCTATGCGTTTGTTGTTGGGCTTCCACATTCGGTTTGTCTCCTGTCTTTTTCTTCCTCGGTCTGCTCCGGCATATTCGGGTTTTCCTTTCACAAACTGCTCCTCGTATAGATTGACTTCACTTGCTACATCGGGTTTTGAGGTTGTCTCGGAAACTTCCCTTATTGCTTGTAGGCTTCGCTGGCATATTGTGCAAACTGGCTCTCGAGGATCTTGCTTTGCACCGTCATGGAGTCCATCTTAGATGTCAAACTACTTAAAGAAATTTCTATTTTCTCGGTTTTATTGGTTAGTTCACTATTAATTTTTGTCTGGTCTTTCATGAACTGGAATATCATTTGGTAGAATAATGGCCTATTGCCATTTTCATTATTAGTGTTATTGTTGTTGACATTATTGGAGGTATTATTATTTTGAGATTGTGTAGGTGGGTTGTTTCTCTAAGAGAAGTTTGGATGATTTCTCCAATTAGGGTTATAAGTATTACCTAACTTATCATTCTCCCTATTGCATTATAGGTTTCTACTTGTTCACTCTCCGTAAGTGAAGCATAAACCATTCCTCTATCCCAGTGTGTCCCATCTCATGTGTCGCATCTCATCACAAAAATCACAACGCAAATAAGAATTGTTCACCCGAGCAGCTACTACTTGAATTTTGTTTTCTTTGAAGATCGGTGATGAGGTGCGCTTCTCCACTTGCTTTGTCAAGCTGTCCATCCGCACATCCAAGGATGTAGATGCGCTGACTTCATAGATTCCTTTCGTATTGGTTGCTCTCTCTCGTCTAACCAGGCATTGCTTACTATGTTCTCGATTATCGTAAAACCTTCATTTGGAACCTTTTCTAGGAAATCTCCTCCCGCAGTTGTTTGTAGAGTACCTTTGGCGATGGAGTCGACTCCTTAGAAGAAGGTCAGAACTAGCAGACGTTCCTGCTATCCATGATGAGGACATGCTCGAAGAAGGTCTTTGAATCTCTCCCAAGCTTTGAAAAGGTTCTCATCGGGTTTATGCATGAATGCTGTGATTTGTTTTCCGAGTAGGGTTGTTCAGCTCAATGGGAAATATTTTGCCAAGAAAGTCTGTGACGACTAATTCCATGTCTATATGGATTCATCGGGTAGTGATCTGAGCCATGCTCGGGCCATATATCGCAGAGAAAATGGGAGATATACTTAAGTCAGATCGCGTCTGGTTTTACACCATTTAATTGAAGCGTGTCACAGTAATCTTGAAAGATTTGTAGATATAATACGTGAAGATTTGCAAGGATCTTCAGATATGCTTCCTACCATCTTCGGATGTTGGAAATCCTAGAGATCTCCACTCTATAAAAGGACCACTCGTGGGAAGGCAGAAGGGGGGATCAATTAGAGAGAGAGACAGTTCCGTTCAGGAGCGCGACGTGACAACGCGCATCCACGGATATAGTATTAGGAAGTTTTCTGATATATATCTGTAGGATTAGTGTCCTAGGCCAAATGTATTTGTACTAGGAAATTGATTATGTATTAAAACATTATTATTTATTCAATAAAGGTTGTTTCTTATATATCTGTATGTATGGTTTGTGAATGTAAATTTACATATCTCATATCAACCATGAATGACACTTAGGGTTCGCGTCATCAGAATACGTGATTCTGATTGTAGAACTGTGAACCAACGAATGACATTCTAAACAGTCCCTAGTGATATGTAGGATGTTTATAGAGATAAACATACTTCAATTAAGAAGCTACATATCCACACTAGTATATGCGCAGGCTGGATGATCATGTTCTGCTGACCATGGACATAGAGATGTCAAGTCTGGAATATAGGTACATGTTTGAGAACACGTACTGGACTGACCACACTATGAGAATATGCATGGTATATGTCATTAGTGATTCTCATTTGAATAGTGTGTTTGTTCCTACAACCTGAGGTCACCATGGATTCATGTATGTGGAACTGCATACTTTAATATGATCCTACGTCATCCGTAATGGGATGATCATTAGGGTCATCATTAGGTATGCACTGAATCATGATGAGGATTGTGAGTGACTAAGATGGGATTTGTTCCTCTCGTCAAGAGGGAGATATCTCTGGGCCCCTGATGAACTAGGACTAAAGGAAATGCATGGCCATGCTCAAAATGGATTAACATGTGTTGTTAATATCATTTTGTATTTACTCAGTCTAATTCTCGATCAGGAAAGAGACTTTGATCAAATTCAAGGATAACATATTACCGTGCCTTGTGATCAAGACATATATCGTAGAACAAAAGGAATAAGAAAACGTCTATTCAGATAAGTTTATGATCGTTGATCATTTCATTTAACATGGGTAGTCATGACATCAGTCTATAGGTTACTCATGACTTACGATCTTTAGAAGATCGTTACCAGCATTAAATGGAACCTACACGGTCACACAATGAACTCCATTCGTACGGGATGAAAATACCTCAAAAATAGTTATACATATGATGTATAAATTGTTGAACGAAATAATCAATTATATTGGATAATTTATTGAACAAAACAGCATCATTTCGTTGGCAACGGAATAGTTTCGTTCCCAACGGAATAGATATGGAAACTATAATAACCTTAGCTGCCAAGTATTCTGTTAAGAAAATACATATTCCGTTGGCAACGGAATAGGCGCATATTAGGGTTTTTAGTTATGGTAACTAAGCAATCGTTCGCCTCTCTCTCTAGTATAAATAGAAGGGCAGTGCCTCTCTATTACACACAAAATTCAGAAGCCTTAGAGGCCGACTAATACACAGAAATACAGAGAGAGAGAGTTTTGAGTTAATTTTGGAAAGTATTTCCGGACTCGTCTAGCCGAGTCCGGTTATTCCGTGCGTCTGAAGTTCGACGTGGATACGAGTAGAGGTTTTCTGCTTTGAAGACTAGCGAGCGATCAATTTCTTTACCCTAGGAGAAGCAAGGAGTTCGTTCAAGTCGAGTTTAGGAAGGAGGAGATTGCACGTCAGAAAAGTTCAGACCTTTATCCGTTCTTCATCTCGCAGATCAGGAAGATCTGAGGTATAAATTCTAATGGCTAATCTCGTACTTTTATTCCCTTAACGATGATCCTAGGGCGGGTTGAATCCATAGGTTCCACTGCGCATGTAACGTACATGGATATGGATTTCCTAACAAAGATTTAATGGCTACTGACTCAGAATATGAGTCTACTGAAGAAGAAGCTGACAATCAAACTCAATCTCAGCAAGTTGGATATGCTACAGACTCGAGTGTTGAGATAATTTCACCACCTCAACCAACCTCTAACCATTCTCAAGACTGCATCCCTAATTTCCCCAACTCTGGACCTCAATTCAGAATCTGCAACTGAGGTCCACTGATGGAGTGGCGAAGGAAAACCAAAACCAAGCAAATCTGGGTGCCTAAGTTGATTGTCTCTGAAGCCCTCAAAATGAACGAGGAAAATCCTCAAACAAAAAAAAAGCAGATCGTGCCGGTGAAAGGAGAAGAGCAAAGGTCCATCCTGGACGGCAATTCCACATCAACTCTTCACCGAGATAGTCCTGCCACGTGTTCTCCTCCTTCCCAACGGAATAGATATGGAAACTATAATAACCTTATCTGCCAAGTATTCCGTTATGGAAATACCTATTCCATTGGCAACAGAATAGTTCCGTTGGCACCGGAATAGGCGCAGATTAGGGTTTCTTAGTTATGGTAACTGAGCAATCGTTCGCCTCTCTCTCTAGTATAAATAGAAGGGCAGTGCCTCTCTATTAGACAGACAATTCCCAAGCTTTAGAAGCCGTCATACACAGAAATAGAGAGAGAGAGTTTTGAGTTATTTTCGGAAAGTATTTCCGGACTCATCTAGCCGAGTCCGGTTATTCCGTGTGTCTGAAGTTCGACGTGGATACGAGTAGAGGTCTTCTGCTTTGAAGACTAGCGAGCGATTAGTTTCTTTACCCTATGAGAAGCGTTCGTTCGAGGGAGAACGTTGCATGTCAGAAAAGTTCAGATCTACATCCGTTCTTCGTCTCGCGGATCAGGAAGATCTGAGGTGTAAATTTTAATAGTTAATCTCGTACTTTTATTCCTTTAATGATAATCCTAGGGCGGGTTGAATCCATAGGTTAATTGATCGGCGACATTGTCGTCCGACGACACTCTACACATTTTAACATCATCCCTTCGTATTATCTCCCTGATCAGATGGAAGCGTAGCAGTATGTGCTTGGACCTTTGGTGAGATCTCGGTTCCTTTGTTTGTGCGATTGCTCTATTGTTGTCACAATATAGATCCACTGGTTCTTAGATGCTGGAACTACTCTTAGCTCCTCCAAAAAGTACTTTATCCAAACAACTTCTTTAGCCGCTTTTGTAGCGGCTATATATTATGCTTCCGTTGAAGAATCTGCTACAGTACATTGCTTGGAACTCTTCCATGTCACTGCGCCTCCATTCAGGCAAAATAAATAACCTGATTGCGATCTAGAGTCGTCCGAAACTGTTTGGAAGCTTGCGTCGGTGTAACGCTTTACAACGAGCTCGACTTCCAGACCCCCATAGACTAGGAACAGGTACTTAGTTCTTCGTAAGTACTTAAGGATTCTTTTAACAGCTATCCAGTGACTTTCACTTGGATTAGACTGAAACCTGCTTGTTGCGCTCAATGAGTATGACACATCTGGTCTAGTACATATCATGGCATACATGATAGATCCTATAGCCGAAGTGTATGTGATCTTTTTCATGTGCTTTCGCTCTTTATCACTCGTAGGACACTGTGTCTTACTGAGAGAAACATCATGTGACAACGGCAAAAATCCTTTCTTGGATTCTTATATTCTGAACCATTTCATGATCTTGTCTATATATGTACTTTGACTCAGACCTATAAGCCTTCTAGATCTATCTCTATAGATCCTGATTCCTAGCACGTAGGAGGCTTCTCCTAGGTCTTTCATTGAGAAATTATCTCCTAACCATTTCTTGAAATTCAATAATGTTGGGACATCATTTTCCATGAGTAATATGTCATCTACGTAAAGCACCAGGATTACTACTATGTTCTTCATGTAGACACAAGGCTCACCTTCACTTTTGGTAAAATCAAAACCTTTGATAACTTCATCAAAATGAAGGTTCCAGCTTGGAGACGCTTGCTTCAATCCATAGATGGATTTCTGAAGCTTGCAAACCTTACCATAATTCTTGGGATCGACAAAACTCTCGGGTTGCATCATATGCACGTACTCGGTCAGATTTCCATTTAGGAAAGCTGTTTTGACATCCATTTTTCATATTTCATAGTCATAATATGCTGTTATTCCTTACCGAATTATGATGGATTTAAGCATAGCTACAGGTGAGAAAGTTTCGTCATAGACAATATCATGAACTTGTTTGAAACATTTCGCCACAAGCCTTGCTTTGTAGGTTTGTACCTTTCCATCAGCATCGGTCTTCTTCTTAAAGCACGGCTTGAATCCATAGTTGGTTAGTTTTAACTTAATTCAAGCCGTCTCCCCGGCAACGGCACTATTTGTAATGAGTAAGTCATGAGTAATGCTAGCAACGTGATTACAAATAGCGCCGTTGCCGGGGAGACGGCTTGAATTAAGTTAAAACTAACCAACGAATCTTTTCTCTAGTATTGTGTCTTTCTTATTTTGAAGGTTTTTAGGTCACAAAATGGATCAGCAAGACAAGATGTAAATGACGGGAAGGTAAACATAGAGTGGATGGCCCAACGAGAGCTATCATGGCAAAGCAATGAAGGCTACATCCAGCAACGACAACCTTATGAGTATCGACAAAGCAATTTCCAGCACACTCAGCTCAGGCATGACCTGTGCTAGTCACTACTTCCTGCGTGCCCCTTTACATGCCCAGCTCCGGCATGACCCATGTGGAAAACTGACTGAGTACCAAGGGTTACAGTGTCATGGGAGGCACTTCATTACTTAATATTCTGAAGGATTTTGTTTTAGATTTATAAATATAAACATCACTGAAACAAGTTAAATATGGTATGAGCCTATTCCTCATGAGCGATCATGAGGTTCCTAATCCTAGATCTATCTCTAGATTGTAGTTGTAATCTTGAACGAACCCTTCGTTAGTCTTGATATAATATCTTTTCTAACAACTATCCTATTGCTAGAAAAAGTAATTTACAATTTTGGACAACTCACTGATTGTCATAAATTACAACTTTGGACAACTCACAGGTTGCCATAGATATTAAATAATATTACAAGCATTCACATACAAGATTGCATCACAGAACAATCATAGATATAAAGCTCATACTATATTTACATATTAAATTCCTTGTATAACAAAAATTAGGGTTTCTGCAAAATTCAGCCTTATTCCGTTGAAAACGGAATAACGCTGGACAATTCTGGCGAAATTTCTGCCTATTCCGTTCTGAATGGAACTATTCCGTTCGGAACGGAATAACACTGAATTTTCAGCTTTCTTTAATTTTTGTTCTGTTTCCAAAACAGTTTCCGAAAAACTATTTTTTCGAAACTCTAGAAAATCATAATATCCAATATTCTATTCCTAGAAACTATTTCCGTTATGTTTTGAAATAGTATTTTCAAAACCCTAAAATTTATTATACTAGAATTTACTAAATTTTAAATATATATAATCGACGATTATTTCCTTAACGAACGCTTTGATGCCACTGTTGGGGAATCCATAGCCATGTACGTTACATGCTCAGCATAACCTATGGATTCAACCCTCCCTAGGATCATCGTTAAAGGAATAAAGGTACGAGATTATTCTATAAAAATTTATACCTCGGATTTTCTTGATCCGCTCTTCTTAGGAATGAAGAATTGATCGCTTGCTTATCTCCAAAGTAGGAGATTTCTACTCGTATCCACCCGCACATCATACCAACAGAATTCTCTCTCTATTTCTGTATCACGACGGCCTCTAAGGCTTGAGAATTGTGTATTAAATAGAGAGGGACTGTCCCTCTATCTATACTAGAGAGGGAGGTGAACGATTGCTCAATTACCATAACTAGAACCCTAATTCTGCACAGTTGAGTTCGAACGGATCTGTCATTAGTTCGAACGGATCACTGCTGATTTTGTTTTTCTCAAACATCTCATGTTTGATTCGTTCGTCCATCAGTTCATACATAACATGTATAATTATTTTTGAGGTATTTCCTTCCCGAATGAATGAAGTTCATTGTGTGACCGTGCAGGTTCCATTTAACGATGGCAACAATCTTCCAAACATCGTAAGTCATGAGTAACCTCTAGACTGATGTCATGACTACCCATGTTAAATGAAATGATCAGTGATCATAAACCTATTTAAAGAGACGTTCGCTTATTCCTTTTATTCTACGATATATGTCTTGATCACAAGGTATGGAAGTATATCATCCTTGAGTTTGATCAAAGTCTCTTTCCTAATCGAGAATCAGACTGAGTTAATACAAAATGATATTAACAACACATGTTAATCCATTTTGAGCATAGCCATGCATTTTCTTCAGTCCTAGTTCATCAGGGGGCCCAGAGATATCTCCCTCTTGACGAGAGGAACAAATCCCATCTCGGTTACTCACATTCCTCGTCATGATTCAGTACATACCTAATGATGACCCTAATGATCATCCCATTACGGATGACGTAGGATCATATTAAAGTATGCAATTCCACATACAGGAATCCATGGTGACCTCAGGTCGTAGAAACAAGCACACCATTCATATGAGAATCACTAATGACATATACCATGCATATTTTCATAGTGTGGTCAGTCCAGTACGTATTCTCAAACATGTAACTATATTCCAGACTTGACATTCCTATGTCCATGATCAGCAGAACATAATCATCCAGCCTGTGAATATACTAGTGTGGATATGTAGTTTCTTGCCTGAAGTATGTTTATCTCTATAAACATCCTACATATCACTAGGGACGGTTTAGAATGTCATTCGTTGGTTCACAGTTCTACTATCAGAATCACATATTCTGATGATGTGAACCCGAAGTGTCATTCATGATCGATCTAATATATGTAAATATATTAGTCATCCATACACTCATTCATATATGAACTGAAGAAACGCGTTTCTTATAATCTAATCTCTAGTCCAACACTTTGGCCTAGGGCATAATTCCTTCACTAATGGTTCACAAGAAAAAGAGCAAGGGTAAAGGCAAGGTGACGCCTAAACCTAAGATCAAGAAAGACAAGGAATACAATTTGCTTCTATTGCAACAAGGTTGGCCATTGGAAGAGAAACTACAAACTCTATCAGGATGAAATCAAGAAGGGTAGTGTGACTACTGCTTCAAGTATATTTGTTATTGAAACTAATTTACTTACTCCTAAATCTTGGGTATTGGATACCGGATGTGGTACTCACATTTGTAATGATGTGCAGGGACTACAAAGGAGTAGAAGATTAGCTAAGGGCGAAGTCGATCTGCTTGTGGGAAATGGAGCAAGAGTTGCTGCATTAGCCGTAGGAACTTATTTATTGACTTTGCCTAGTGGACTTGTATTATTACGTTATTGTGTGCCTGCTATGAGCAGAAATATTATTTATATTTCTAGTCTAGTTTTGAATGGTTATAAATTTGTTATTGAGAATAATAATTGTTCTATTTTAAAGGATAATCTTTTCCATGGAAATGTTCTATTAGAAAGAAGTCTTTATGTGCTAGATCTTAAGAAAGGGAATTACAAGTCCATCTATAACATTAATACTAAACGATTCAAATCAATAACTCAAATCCGACATACCTCTGGCATTGTCGCTTGCGCCATATAAATGAGAAACGTATTTCTAAACTCCACTCTCATGGACTTTTAGACTCACTTGATTTGGAATCATTTGAGACGGGCGAGTCTTGTTTACTTGGCAACATGACAAAGAAACCCTTCACAAAAATTGGCGAAAGGGTCAATGACTTATTAGGACTCATACATACTGATGTATGTGGACCAATGAGTACGCCGGCTAGAGGTGGGTATCGGTACTTCATAACTTTCACGGACGACTTCAGTAGATATGGTTATGTCTACCTAATTAAGCATAAATCTGAATCCCTTAAAGTGTTCAAAGAATTTAAGAATGAAGTACAAAATCAACCTGGCAAGAAGATTAAAGCACTTTGATCTGATCGAGGAGGTGAATATCTGAGTCAGGAATATGAAGATCATCTGAGAGAATGTGGAATAGTTTCACAACTGACTCCTCCAGGAACTCCTCAATAGAATAGAATGACTGAAAGGAGGAATCAAACATTATTGGATATGGTTCGATCGATGATGCGTCAAACGGGTCTTTCAATGTCTTTCTGGGGTTATGCTCTTGAGACTGCTACATTCATACTGAACAGGATTTCATCCAAAGCGATTCAAAAGACGCCATATGAGATGTGGACGGGGAAAAATTGGGGATGTGAGACTTATGTCAAATGTCAGTTTTTTGACAAACTCGGACGCAAATCCGGTAAGTGCCTGTTTGTGGGATATCCTAGGGAAACTAAAGGATATTACTTTTACCACCCATCGGAGAACAAATGTTTGTTGCTCGCAATGGAGCCTTCTTGGAAAGAGAGTTTGTCTCTATGAGAAGTAGTGGGAGCAAAGTACAATTCGAAGAAATTCGAGACCCGTCTAGAGTTGCAGAACCTACGATGGAAGAACAAACAAGCTCTCAAGGAGTTGGTGAGCTTGAAACACAACAGACTCAACATAGATCTAGTGGGACTCGTCATGAAGCAGAGAGATACAGATTTCTCATGTCTAATGATGATGATGTGACATTCATAGATGATGAACCCAGTATGAAGAGTCCTGACTCCCAAAAATGGTTAGAAGCCATGAGAGCCGAGATGCAATCCATGCAAGACAATCAAGTTTGGGATTGATTGGCCATCCGAGGGCTTGAAGACCATCGGATGTAAGTGGGTCTTAAAGAAGAAGACCGACGTGGATGGAAAGGTACAAACCTACAAAGCAAGGCTTGTGGTGAAAGGTTTCAAACAAGTTCATGGTATTGACTATGACGAAACTTTCACACCTGTAGCTATGCTTAATTCCATCAGAATTATATTAGCCATAGCAGCATATTATGACTATGAAATATGGAAAATGAATGTCAAAACAGCTTTCCTAAATGGTAATCTAACTGAGGATGTGCATATGATGTAACCCAAGGGTTTTGTCGATCCAAAAATTCCGGTAAGGTTTGCAAGCTTCAGAAATCAATCTATGGATTGAAGCAGGCATCTCAAAGTTGGAACCTTCGTTTTGATGAAGTTATCATAAGTTTTGGTTTTACCAAAAGTGAAGGTGAGCCATGTGTTTACATGAAGTTCAGTGGGACCACGGTAGTATTCCTGGTGCTTTACGTAGATGACATATTACTCATGGGAAATAACGTCCCAACATTATTGAATGTCAAGAAATGGTTGGGAGATAATTTCTCGATGAAAGACCTAGGAGAAGCCTCCTATGTGCTAGGAATCAGAATCTATAGAGATAGATCTACAAGCCTTATAGGTCTGAGTCAAACTATATATATAGACAAGGTCATGAAACGGTTCAGAATGCAAGAATCCAAGAAAAGATTTTTTTCCCTTGTCACATGGCGTTTCTCTCAGTAAGACACTGTGTCCTACAAGTGATAAGGAATGAAAACACATGGAAAGGATCCCATACGCTTCGGCTATAGGATCTATCATGTATGTCATCATATGTACTAGACCAGATGTGTCATACTCATTGAGCACAACAAGCAGATTTCAGTCTAATCCAGGTGAAAGTCACTCGATAGCTGTTAAAAGAATCCTTAAGTACTTACGAAGAACTAAGGACCTGTTCCTAGTCTATGGAGGTCTGAAAGGCGAGCTCGTTGTAAAGGGTTACACCGACGCAAGCTTCCAGACAAATTTGGACGACTTTAGATCGCAATCAGGTTATTTATTTTGCCTGAATAGAGGCGCAGTGACATGGAAGAGTTCCAAGCAATGTAATGTAGCAGACTCTTCAACAGAAGCAGAATATATAGCCGCTGCAAAAGCGGCTAAAGAAGCTGTTTGGATAAAGAACTTTTTGGAGCTAAGAGTAGTTCCGAGCATCTCAGAACTAGTGAATCTATATTGTGACAATAATGGAGCGATCGCACAAGCAATGGAACCGAGATTTCACCAAAGGTCCAAGCACATACTGCGACGCTTCCATCTGATCAGGGAGATCATACGAAGGGGTGATGTTAAAATGTGTAGAGTGCCATCGGACGACAATGTCACCGATCCATTAACTAAACTACTCCCGCAAGCAAAGCATGAGGGTCATGTTAGGTCTATAGGTATAAGATTCTTAGAGTTTGCCTAGTGCAAGTGGGAGACTGTAGGATTAGTGCCCTAGGCCAAATGTATTTGTGCTAGGAAATGGATTATGTATTAAGACATTATTATTTATTCAATAAAGGTTGTTTTTTATATATCTGTGTGTATGGGTGCGTGTTAGAGAACATGTACTCGACTGACCACACTATGAGAATATGCATGGTATATGTCATTAGTGGTTCTCATATGAATAGTATGCTTATTCCTACGACATGAGATCACCATAGATTCCTGTATGTGGAACTGCATACATTAAAATGATCATACGTCATCCGTAACAGGATGATCATTAGGGTCATCATTAGGTATTCACTGAATCATGACGAGGAATGTGATTGACCAAGATGGGATTTGTTCCTCTCGTCAAGAGGGAGATATCTCTGGACCCCCTGATGAACTAGGACTGAAGGAAATGCATGGCCATGCTCAAAATGGATTAACATGTGTTGTTAATATCATTTTGTATTCACTCAGTCTAATTCTCGATCAGGAAAGAGACTTTGATCAAACTCAAGGATGACATATAACCATGCCTTGTGATCAAGATATATATCGTAGAACAAAAGGAATAAGCAAACGTCTATTAAGATACGTTTATGATCGCTGATCATTTCATTTAACATGGGTAGTCATGACATCAGTCTAGAGGTTACTCTTGACTTACGATCTTTAGAAGATCGTTGCCAGCGTTAAATGGAACCTACAAGGAAAATACCTCAAAAACAGTTGTACATATGATGTATATATTGGTGAGCGAAATAATCAACTATTGTATTGTTGATTATACAAAACAGTGTCATTCCGTTGTCAACGGAATAGTTCTGTTCGGAACGGAATATATATGGAAACTGTAATAACCTTGGCTGTCACGTTTCCTGTTAAGGAAACACCTATTCCGTTGCCAACGGAATAGTTCCGTTGGGAACAAAATAGGCGCAAGTTAGGGTTTTCAATTACGGTAACTGAGCAATCGTTCGCCTCCCTCTCTAGTATAAATAGAAGGGCAGTCCCTCTCTATGGTATATACAATTCTCAAGCCTTAGAGGCCGCCTAATACATAAATAGAGAGAGAGAATTTAGAGGTAATTTCGGAAAGTATTTCCGGACTCGTCTAGCCGAGTTCAGTAATTTCGTGTGTCTGAAGTTCGCAAGGATACGAGTAGAGATCTCCTACTTTGGAGATAAGCGAGCGATCAAGTTGTTCATCCTTAGGAAGAACAAGGAGGTTCACGGAGTCAAGTTTCAGGAAGGAGAAGATTGCTAGTCGGAATCGTTCAGACCTACATCCGTTCTCCGTCTCGCGAATCAGGAAGATCCGAGGTATACATTTTAATAGTTAATCTCGTATTTTTATTCCCTTAACGATGATCTTAGGGTGTGTTGAATCCATAGGTTCCGCTGCGCATATAACGTTCATGGCTATGGATTCCTCTTCAGTCATAACTAATGGTTGTATTAATTCCCATAAAATGTGGTGAACTCTTCTAAACCAATTTGAGGGAAACAATCAAATGAAAAGGACCAAATTAATGGGGCTTGAACAATAATTCGGTTGTTTATGGATGATCGAAAGTGAATCCGTTGAGGATATGTACACTCGTTTGTCACATATTTGAAACGGATACACCACTTTAGGAAAGACCCTTACAAATTCTCGAGTCATAGGTAAATTGATTCGAGCAATGCCGGAATGCTGGGAGACACTTCGAGTTTCATTGGAGATGATGATGGCAACGCAAGCGATCAGGCCATAAGACCTAATCAACTACTTCGGGAACTATGAAGCTCGGCTCAAGCAAAATGACTCTCATTCGACAACGGTAACCCTGCAGGTCATGGATACACACAATAATGAGATGACGTTTCTTGTGAAATATTTTGGTGATTTACGAGCACGTGAGAAACGGTTCAATGACGTTCATCGACGCAACAATAAGAAGACATATGGCTCATGTGCTACAAGACCGGGTACACAATTGACAACTACTTCTCGCCTCATTCTGAGCTTGCACCATAAAACAAGAAAGAAGACAAGCGACGAGAAGGATGATCCGATGAAAGATGCGAGAAAAGATGTGATAACAAGGCAAAGGACAAGAAGAAGAAGCCGAAGAGCCACCTAAGTGATTCTCCCGAATCAGAATCTGACTCTGACACGGAAATGGAAAACGTTGCTCTCATGGCATATGACTCGGTAGATGACGTATGTGAGCAAGCCTTTCAGGAGATGCTTTGAAAGCAAGGACGAATCGCTCCATCACCTCCTCCTGAGATTTCCTCATTTGACGCATCATGTTTAGGTTCTTTCCGTGACACGAGTCATATACCCGACTCTTGATTTCAATTTACAAAATCATATAAACAATAATGTAGAACTTGAAAAACGGGATGATCTAGTACAAGAGTTGGATAGGTTTCGGGAATATCTTGTCAGTACTCAATAACAACTAAACGAGTCTGAAGCCTCGGTAAGGTCGTACAAGGCACAATTAAAAGAATTTGAAAAATGAACTTGAATAATAATAATAATAATAACTATGAATGTGAAAACTTAAAAAGAGAATAAGTCATCTAAGAGTCAAACTTTTAAGTTCAAAAACTGAAAAATAACTCCGTCAAGTCTGCTTGTACTAGAAATATCACAAACATAGATGAGTTAGACATGATTTTAATAGGGCAAAAATCATATGACAAATCCGGTCTAGGTTTAAAAAGGAAATCGATTCAAAACCCGCTCCTTCAGGACCTAAAGATCAAAAAGCAAAAAGGGTGCTCCATAAACCGAAGAATGGTCGAGAAAGTGCATTAATGTACCGAGACGACTCCAAGGATAAAAGTCTTAAAAGTCGAACATTTAAAAGTTTTAGCAACAATAATAGGTTTTATTATTTTCATGATTCTCAGCAAAGTCATGGGAATAACCTCAGTTTCACAACTGAATAACTTTACAAAAGAGGTCCAAATCGTTATTTCTATGAAATAGTCGACACACATGTCTCTCGGAAGATTCAATTTAATGGATCGCAAAATCGATATCCAAAACATTTCATTAAAGAACACATTAAACAAAATATTTCAAAATCTAAAGTTTTTGATGACAAGTTGATCGATCCGAGGCTAAGGAAGGAAGAATACACAAGTCATTACAAGTCTCAGTTCGTTAAGAGTACTGAGAAGACATCGAGCCCCACTTGCACATTTTGCAACTATTGTTGCAAAATAGGTCATATTTTCTTGAAGTGTCCTTTGTGCAAAACGAGTACTTCACTGAAGTATGTGTGGTTACGGAAAGATACAAATGTCGAAAGTAACTCCTCATTAAATGATGAGGGATCGACATCTATCTAGACACTTCGATTCCCCCCCCCCCCCTCCAATTTTTATTAATCATATTATTAGGAGAATTTGTTATCAAGTTTTATCTTGACATAACTAACTTTGTGGGTCGAGAAAGTTTTTCTTTTAGATACAGGAAAGTTAGACGACTTGACGAGAAATATTTGAGAGATGTGGGAAATCTATGCAACATTCGTCATCATTCTTCACAAGGTCACATGAAGATTGGTCGAGTTGGCTCATCCGATCAAGTCAACGATATTTTCGCCAAGTCACGAGCGTGTGCTCAATCTCTCCGATTAACGGTTAAGGTTATGTTGAATTCAAGGCTTAAATTTATTTTAATTTACTTATTTCAAGCTTTTCGGTGTCTTATGTCTTCTCCTCGAATTTTTAACTATTTATACTTTATTTAAAAAATCATATATATAATTTTCAACTATAATATTATAATATAAAAGTATCTTTCGAATACAAATTTTGTCTTGACAAAAATTCATTGAAAAATATTTATTTGGACCATTTTGCAAAACACTAAGTAATGTCATGAATGTTTCTTTCATGGGTGTTAAATTTTTTTAGACGGGTTATTAGACTTAGGGGGAGCATCTATTTAGGAGGAGCTTTGTTTTCTCTCGTTTGATGTTCCTTTTGATCGTTTTTCAAAAAGGGTGAGAAGATATAAAATGCTGCATTTTTTGGAATTATTTTGAAAATCATCAAAAGGGGGAGTTTGTTATTCTCTGTTTGATGATGTTTAAAATAATTCCGAGCTACTAATAATATTTGAGTTTAATGAATAAGATTAGATAAAACAAAAGTCCACGATGACGAATCAAGAAAGATGCAAAAAGATCAACCTACAACATTTGCTCGAGATATTCACGATTTGAAGATATCTAAGAGAAAATCTTAGTAAATCTTTTTAATATGAATATTTATAAATAAACAAAAGAGAGAATAAAATAATATAATTCTGGAATATAATCCGTTTGAACGGAATCCTTTGTCCATTCGAACGGATGTTAATCTGGAAAGATTTTGAATGGAAGATCTCAGCACTAATCAAACGATCTCAATATTAATCAAAATATCTCAGCAGTAATGAATATGAATTTTGTGAGACATCCTCCCTCTACTATAAATAGGGAGGCACCCCCATTCATTATTCACCAATTCCGCAAGCAAAAATCAATTCAAAAGTTATATTCATTCTATGAAAAATTCTCTCTCGTCTATTTTATTTATTCAATATTTGTGAGCGATAGTAAGAGAGAAAAAAAAATGAGATCTAGTTTGTTTGTTAATTTCGATTGAAAGAGATCAAATTTGTTTGTTTGATTGAAAGAAATCAGTTATTTTGTTTCGACGAATTGCTAAGAGTTTGTAAAGCGATCATCAACTCGAGTTTGTAAGAACACTATTTGGATTAGTGGAACAAGGAGCCGAAAAGGCATATCCGAAGAGTAGGCACTCGTGAACGTCACAAGGGTTGCTAGAGAGAACGGGCGGTTATAGTTAATGCAATTGCCTAGCAGAAGTTCGTCAATAAATCTGTGTGTTCGGTATTCTCGTTTATTTTCTATTATCATTATTTACTCTTATTATTATTTGAATTAATACAAGTCATCCATCAAAAGTCAAGTAACCTAAAACGTTGTAAAACCCTAAAATGTCAAATCCACACTTCCTCATGTTCTTAGACCTATTAACCCCACCTCCCCTTTTTAGGCCTTCATTATACAACACTCATTCGTTGGGTTCGTGAACCGATTTCACCTAATATAATATATGTCATTGGAAAAATATAAATAGAAGATGAAGATTTTACATATCAAAACACAAATATATATTATTTTCCTAAAAAATAGTAATTCTTAACCAGATATCATATTTCTCATGTTAAATTTTTCTCATATAAATTTCGTTTGAATATTCTCTTTGTTTTCAACTCCATATTGTTCTAGTTCCAAATTAATTTTTCTCTTACTTAATTATGTGTATATTGAATATGTAGAAAAATATATGAAAAAATTATGTAAGAGAATATATGTACTTAATTTTATTTTTAATTAATAACAAATTTAAAAACTGTAGCATGTAGCAGACTTCTCCTCAATTTTTTTTATCAAAGATATTTCTTTATTTAATAAATATTGTAAATTATAATTAATATATTTAATACTTGTCACTCTTTTTTAATACTGAGAATTTAGTAAATGTTTTACATATTGGGCTGATGCTTCGGGCGGGTCGGACGGATCTTTCGGGTTCGGGTCATGTTTGCCGGCTCTAATAATTATCATCTGAACTTTTTAAATATGTAAAGTCAAATTAATTTTGTCTAGTAAAAAAAATAAAATAGGATATAAAAAACAGTAAAAAAATCGTTTTGGCGTCGCGAAACGTAATTTCTCTCGGTAGGAAATTAGACATGCTTATTTCGTATCTCCCAAACAGTGCATAACTCTGTCCGAACCTCGTCGTCTCTCTTTCATTCTCTTTTTCCTTCTCGACCCGACCGCCGACCGATACCCTAACCCTGGCCTGGACTGATCGATAAGTAAAATCAAGCCGCTTGTTATTCTCTCTCGCTAGGGTTTACTTTTCAAACCGAAGGCCTTCTTCCTGCTTGGTAGGCTAAACTATATACGATTTTCTATTCTTTTTTAGCCTTTTGATTTGATGGGGTTTTCGTCTGAAACCGACGGCCTTTCGTAGTTAGCTAAAACATGGGTTCATGATTTTTTTCCTATTTTTTGATAAGTATGTTTGCATACCTTTAATTTTGTTTATTCTTACGGGGTAAGGTAAACCCTAGCTGTTATTTTTCTTTTTGTTTTGATTGTTGTGCTGATTTCTAGCTAGAGTTTCCTTCTGAAAGCCATAGTTTCTCTCTTTTGGTTAATTATTACTGGTAAATGTTGTTGGAATTAGTTAAATCCTGTAGTTATTCCTTGCAATTAGGTTACTTTTGGCAATTAGTAAGGTCCTAAATGTTGTTATCCATGCAATTGGATGGCTCTAAATTTTTTAGAGGTTGCATGCAATTTTGCTAAATTTTAGGAATTATGCAAGTATTTTGTGCTCCAAATTATGTAGGAAGAACAATAAATATAAACAGCTGCAACGTATACTGGTTTTTAAACTAGGGTCCTTTTGTAAAAAAGATAAAATGCAAAATATTGAAGAAAATATGTTGAAAAATCCGGTATAGAAATGGCAAGTATTTATTAATGTGCATAAACCCTGTTCTTAAGTTAACAATTTTTTTTTCTTATAGGTGATTAATGGCGAGCAATCTACCGCCTCCTGGGGGCCAGGTATATATATTCTATACTTTCACATAAAACTACAAAATTTTTCTTCTTTTAAAAACTGGAAGTAAGAATGCTGAAAAGTATTATAAGAGTAAATTAAAATACCTGGATCTTACATTTCAAATGTCCATTTCGTTCTTAGCATTTAATTCTTTAGGCGATAAACGATTAGTTATAAATTTGGTCATTTTTTCCTTCAGTAACGCATGTGGTCCCTGATTAAATAGATGTAACGTGTTAGGCTTTAATTCATCTGATGGTCTTAATGTCATTATTTCTGTGTAAATACTCTTAATTAGCTATGCTCAATATTTTAGATTTTGTTTCTTAAAAGCTCTATTTTGGCATCCATTATTCAAACACTTGTCTCGTTGACTGCATGTTGTCTTATTCCTTTTCACGGTTATAAACATAATCCACATTTATTGCGCTAACGCCTTTTTATTTCTTTTCCCTTTGATGACTAAGCAGCTCACTAGACCTGGTTCAAACGGTCCACCTCAAAATTTCAACACACCTATTCCTATGCAGGTAGACCTCAATTTTTAATTCTCTCATTTATCAGTTTCCACCATTTATGACAAGTAATTGAATCTAGTACTGAACAACATTTCACACATTCTTATTTGGGAAATTTATAAAACCCCCCTAACTTTTTTGGAATTTATCGAAAACCCCGTACTTTTCAAATTCTTCAAAATCCCCCATAAAGTGGGTTGAATTATTTTTTACAAATTATATTGGATGGAAAAGTCAGAATTAAGCCCATAGGGGGGTAAAATATTGCAGTATAGAACACAAATGGTGCCAGGTCAGCAGGCCCCACCACCCCCTCAATTCATGCCACCTGGCCCGCCACAATACCGCCACATCATGCCAGGTCAGCAAGCCCCACAATTCCCTCGACCGCCAGGTCAGCAGGCCGCTCCTTCATCCCAACAGTTCGCACAAAGACCCATGCCACCGCCGTATTCCGTAATTACTTAAAAATTAATTTAGAAAAGGTTTTGGAAATGAATCTTTAAAATTTGACGTTATTTTCTGATTTTGGATTTAGTATGGAGCTCCTCCTCAGTTTACTCCTGTACCGGTACCGGTACCTAATATGGGGCAGCAGTGGGCCCCGGTGCAGAGTGTTCCTCTTGTTACGCCTTTGGGTCAGCAACTTTCTGCTCCTGTGAGTCAATAAATATATTTATTCTTTTTCTTTTGTAGATTTTTATTGGAATATGAAGGAAGGGCATTTGTTGCGACTTGATAGTTTAAATTTGAAGAATGGCGTGCTTAGATTTGATGAGCATTACCGTTTATTCTGGATTTTGTTTGAAATAGATTGCATATTTATGCTAGGATAGGAATAAGGTTTTGCGTGGGCTTGTTTGGTAGATGAAAGCTAAAAGTAGCTATATTATCATTTATTAAATTTATTAGTTCAAAAATCAAGAAATTTGATAGTCCCTTTTTAAGGCTTTTTTGTAAGAGGATATGTTCCTAATGGGTTAGCTTAGCAATTAATGAAGGATTGTTTAGGAAAAGATATACTGAAATCGAATCTTTGAAAATTCAAATTCACTCTATTAATGGTGTTCTGTTGTATTATAAATTATGAAGTATTTATTTATTTATTTATTTTCAATTGAAGGGAGTAAATGCTCAACCAAACTCTGCTGATAGTGCCGCTTCTGATTGGCAAGAACATTCTTCCAGTGATGGCAAAAAGTAAGTCTACATAAATTACTTCTTTTTCTATCTACAATTCTATTTTTGTACAATTATTCTAGTGTTTTCACTTTTGAGCTGTCGATTTCTCTAAATCATGTTTGATCCCGCAATGATTTTGTAGTGGGTTTTCGTTCTTTAAAGTTGGCTGATTGAATTGAGTAGAAAATGTTTGATTAGTACAATAAAATTCTACCTTCCCTTCTAAATTAGTACTGGGAAGAATAGTAGGAATTTACTTAATTCCTAATTCCAAGTGAGTTGTATTGAACTTTATTTCCATAAAAATTGTTGATAATTACAATATTTATGGTTACTCAGACGTAAGACTAATTTGTATTAGAATGATTCTAATCTTGTCCTTTTTGTCTTTCATTATAGATATTATTTTAATAAGAAGACAAGACAGTCCAGTTGGGAAAAGCCTCTCGAGTTGATGACGCCTATTGAGGTGAGCATTTAGGATTTATATTCTTTTCTTTTTCGCTTCTAACTGTTATTAATAACCTTGAGATGTTTCTTTTAACCACCATGATGAAGTTTTCATATAATAATACTATGTGCATAATTTTGCATTAACTTGGCCTTATTGGGATATAATGCTAACAAAATTTCAGCAGTACTAAACCAACCATGTGCCCTAATTTGGCTTGTTTGGAGGCTGAGGTTTATTATTTTATTATTATCATGAGAGGGGGTTTTCTCTTCTTTCTCAATTATGCCACCTGTACTGCTAGTATGTTATCTTTTTTTTTGTTTCATTTTTAATGTCTATAGTTTTGGACATGCACCATCTAAAATTTGGAACTGAACATCGAGTGAAATTGAACATTAACATGTTGATGCTTTTTTTTTTGAATTTCTAGACGATAAATCACTATGGTTGAATTAGTAATTACACTTGCTTGAATGTAGTTTGAGTAGTCAACAAATTTCTTTGGTTTTCATTTTCATTCAATTGCTTTGTACTTTTAGTTTGATATTGACAGTACAATACACAACCTGAAAAGTTTTGGGAACCAATCGTATTATAGGTTCTAAATCCTCCTGATAAGCGTAGTTTTTCTCAAATTTTTTTTTTTTTTATTTCCATTTGATATTGGGCAATTTCACTTTATGCCACTTGACTGTATACCCTATGTTTCAATTAGGTTACTGACTTTCAGTTACTCACTCAGTTATTCAATTTTTATTTTATCCAATTAGATCACCCAAATCTTGGGTCCAATTGTCATCACATATTGACAAAATAATTCAAAAAAACGATAACTGCAGTTTTTTTCCTTTACTTTAATGTAGCTATTTTTTAAAATTCCAATTGTCATCATATATTGACAAAACAATGCATAAAAATGATAATGAGTGCAGTTTTTTTCCATTTTCTTTAATAAAGATGTTTTCTAAATGTGAAGAATTTTTTTCGAGCCCCCTTGATAATTTTCAAAGTTATTTGTAAATGTATAATAGTTATTTGAAACAGTATTAATGATTTTATTAGGACAATTTGAAAGTTGAATAACTAGTGAGACAATTGTAAGTTGGGTTGGCCTAATTGAAAATTGAATCTTGGGCTATAGTTTTAATTAATTTTAGTTTTATCCTTAAGAGCCTAAGATTAAGAGGTAAACTATGTTTAGCATTTTCTGTATGCTTTATTGTGCTTATTGTTATTATGATTATTATCAAATGGAGATCTTGGCCTTCTACTGTTGGAGCAATTTTATGAATTGAGATGACGTATTATTGGCGCATATTTATTATATGGAGGGTTTTCTAACAATAACAACTTGAATGGCTGTTCTTCCATTGTTCTGTTACGGTAACAAATTAATCAATGTAAAGAAAGATGAGAGAAGAAAATAAATATTAATTATTGCTATTCTTGAACTTAGGCATCATAAAAATAATTAATAAACAAAAAAAAAATACAAAAAAAAGTATATAAGAAAATTGTTAGGTGGCTCTAAGTGTTTTATTTTTTCTTGCAATTCTTTTCTTTTTATGTATTTATCTGCTTAATTGTTTAATTCAGTACTAATATTTTAGAATATTCCTATTTTATTTTATTGTTATTTTTCATTATTAAGAAATAGTTATTTACTAGATTTAATGTAATCTACTCGAAACAGCCCCTTACATATACATAAAACTAGAATCCCCAAACAACTATTGGTAAATGATTGAAATATAGGACTTATTAGTACCCCAATTCTTTGTTTGGTAAATCAAAGCAATATACTATTTTATGGTGCTTTAACAATTCTTTGTATGGTAAATCAAAGCAATATACTATTTTATGGTGCTTTAATATGTTATTTCTTTTTGATTCTGGTGCAATTCCAGCGTGCTGATGCATCAACTCCATGGAAAGAATTCACAACTGAAGAGGGCCGAAAGTAAGTTTTTAAATACTCTCATTCAATACAAACATTTATTATTAGGGCCAATTTTACTTAATGCATTTCAGCAGATTTCAAAAATATCACATTCACGCATATAAAGCATAAGAATAAAACTTTAGTTTGGGTATTTCAACTCCATGTTATTTCTAGCTGTTGAACTGATTTATTCTTATGCATGTGATACTTTAATTCAGGTATTACTTCAACAAGGAAACAAAGCAATCAAAATGGACAATTCCTGAAGAACTCAAGGTTTTTACCATTTTACCCCCTCCCAAATTCTTCAACTTTTATATTTCTATAACAACAATTCTTACCTGGGCATTATTATTTGGTGACGTTACAGCTGGCTCGTGAACTCGCAGAAAAATCCATGAATAATAATCAAGAAAGTGGGGCCCCTGTTTCAGCTGCTCAATTTACCGAAATGCCCTTGACTCAACCGTTACCAGTTGTTACTCCTCCAGTTGCACCTCCAGTTACAGTAACTCCACCTGTGGTTGTTCCATCTGTTTCAATTGACCCTAAAGGAGCAAATAAGTAAGGATCTTGATTTTTTTTCATGCAATTTTATTTATCTAATAAATGATTTTGTTTGGTTAGGTTTAAAATGTGTGTTGTTTACTTTTTACTTTTTTTATTCGTATGTTGAGATTTAAGTCCTTTATAATCTTCTGTGATTATTTTCGATCTTCAAAGCATGTAGTTGTTTCATGAACTTCGTTGGATTAAATTGCAGAGACAATCAAGTTGATTCTTCTCAGTTACCAAATGGAGCTTCTGCTCAAGACCTAGAGGTATTTAGATCCAAATTTCTACATATGCACCATATTAGACAGGGAAATTAACAAAAAAAACCCTAACTTTTCTGAATATTACAAAAAAAACCCCCTATATTTTCAGATTTTCAAAAAACCCCCTATCATGGTTAGAATTTTGAAAATAAAATACTCATGATAGGGTTTTCTTTGAAAATCTAAATATAGGGTTTTTTTTGTAATATTCAGAAAAGTTAGGGTTTTTTTTTTTGTAAATTTCCTTATTAGAAATTATGTGTCAAGGAAATTTATAAATTTCTACATAAGTCGTCTCAACCATTTTCCCAATATTTCTTGGCACGTGTGATCATGTCCAGTTTATAAGATCTCACGTGTCTCATGCCCATGGAATTAATTCCTCTTAATCTTTCATTTAATGCTGGGTTTGTTGACCACCAATGAAATGCTCTCAAAATATAAGAACTTGTCTCGTGAAAGAAGTTTTCTGTCCTTAAATACACAATTCCCTGAAACCCTAGAGATATCCTTTGTTTGTGCCGCACAATCAACCAAGTTTAGGATTAGGGCTAAACTCTAAAGGTTGATTCTTTTATTTATATCGATTCAATTTGTGGAATGTTTTATTTGAATCTGGAAACCCTAATTTTGTTTTTGCAGGAGGCGAAAAAGTCAATGCCGATTACAGGAAAGATAAATACTGCTCCTGTAGAGGAGAAAACAATTGAAGAAGAACCTATTGTCTATGCTAATAAGCAGGTATGTTTAGATAAATTCTTGCTTTTCTTGAAAAACAAATTTAATAATCTTGTATAATTGGTAACTCTAGATCTCTTTCCCCTTCTTTTATCTCTTAACCTATTTTTTTTTTTTTTTTGGTAAACTTGTGATTGAACTTTGAAGGATTACCAAGCTGATTCAACAAATTCTTTCCTTTTTTGGTCTTTTTACTTTTAGTCCATCTAGAGTTTATATTATTCAATTTTTTATGATTTGGATCAAAGGTTGGCTAATTTGGATGATATTTGATCTATTTCTTGATTTTTTTCAGGAGGCGAAAAGTGCGTTCAAAGCGTTGCTTGAATCTTGTAATGTGGAGTCTGATTGGACATGGGACCAGGTAATAAATATCTCATTCTTGGCACCTTTCATTCTTTATTTCCTTAATATTTTATGATTTTGTAAATTTGAAATTTGAAAATGCTTTTTGTTAATAGGCTATGAGGGTTATAATCAATGACAAGAGGTACGGTGCTCTGAAAACACTTGGAGAAAGGAAACAAGCATTTAATGAGGTAGCTTTTCATTTTACTTTGTTCTTTATATAGTTGAATCCTGTCTTATTCAAATTTTTCTGGTGCTTTAGTGGGATTTGATCATTCAAATTTTTTATTTTTAACTTTTTGTTTTTCAGTATTTGGGCCAGAGAAAGAAACAGGAGGCAGAGGAAAGACGCATGAAGCAGAAGAAAGCTCGTGAAGATTTCATGAAAATGCTAGAGGTACTTGCAATATACTGTTTATTTGGTTCTGTATACCATGTTTACTTTTCTGTATAATTGTTGAAAAAGAATCAACCGTCCGTATTTTAATCCCCAGTTAATATATATTTTAATCCATTTCAGGAATGTGAGGAGCTTACTTCAAACACACGGTGGAGGTATTTATTTTCTTGTATATTCTTACATTAGGTATTAATACTTTTTGTGATGATACATTTGATTTATAATTTAAAATAACATGAAATCAATATTTCAGCAAAGTGGTAAGTATGTTTGAGGCAGATGAGAGGTTTACTGCAGTTGAGCGCTCGAGAGACCGTGAGGATTTATTTGAGAGCTATCTTGTCGATCTCCAAAAAAAGGTCTCTTTTTCATTTATCCCTTTGAATATATTGCATCTTTGTACAAGAATGGTAGAATTTACTTTGTGTAAAAATTCAAATAGGAAAAAGCGAAGGCTGCTGAAGAGCGCAAGAAAAATCTGGCTGAGTATAGGGCTTTTCTTGAATCATGTGACTTCATCAAGGTTTTGTTTCTTTTTTTCTTTGAAAATGAAAACATGATAGCACATTTAAATTTTTTTATATCGAACTTCTAAATGTGTGATGATAGGTTAATACTCAATGGAGAAAGGTGATAGATAGGTTGGAAGATGATGATAGGTGTTCTCACCTCGAAAAACTCGACCGTTTAGAGGTTTTTCAGGTTTGAAACCCTTTTAATGTCTGTAATCAGATTGCATATTACTATGAATGCTAATGGTACTATATCATATGATGTATTTTAGGAGTACATCATGGATTTGGAGAAAGAAGAGGAAGAACAGAAGAGAATACAGAAGGTATATTTTATTCTTACATCTGCCTTTTTTCTTTTTTCTGCAATATATTTCATGCAAACCAAAAAATCATTTCCTGTTTTTTATAATAATAATAATAATAATAATAATAATAATAATAATAATAATAATAATAATAATAAATTACAGGCACAACAAAGGAGACAAGAGAGGAAGAATCGGGACGAGTTCCGCAAAATGATGGAAGATCACATCGCTTCTGGGGTCCTAACCGCAAAAACGCACTGGCGTGAATATTGCATGCAGGTACTCATTCTTTTCCGTTATTACTTTTTACTTACCTTAATACTTGAATAAGTTACAAGTAGATTGATGATATGTTTTTGAAATTTATTTTTTAAGGTGAAGCACTCGAAACCATATATATTGGTTGCGGAAAATACATCGGGCTCAACACCGAAAGATTTATTTGAAGATGTATTTGAGGAGCTGGAAAAGCAGGTTTAGTAAATTTTGTTTATTTATCATGAATGAATTGTGCTGTAGAAATATTGTATGTTGGGTTTGTTTTGTATTTTTCATGACGATTTTGTTTTTGTTGGTTTGCAGTATAATGATGACAAGACACAGGTTAAAGATGCTATGAAACTTGGCAAGGTGATTAAAAACAGTGTTCTTTATTAAGTGTTTGTTCATTCTATACATCTCACTGACATGTTAAATATGTTTGTTTACAGATTAATTTGGATTCTTCATGGACGCTAGATAGCTTTAAATCTGCTCTATTGGATGACAATAAAGTTAAAGGAATATCTGATATAAACCTTAAGGTAACTTTATTTAATGCAGATATATTTTACAGAAGCAGCTCCTTTTTGTCAATAATATGAACATCACCTTCTCGAGAACCAGTTAGATTTCAACATTATATATATTTTCTATTTTGTTATTTTGGTTGTGGCTTGTGATATTTGTTGCTTTGAGGTGCAATTTTCAGTAAGATGAGTTCTTTCTTGTGATATGTGCAGCTTATATTTGAGGAATTTATGGGGAAGGAAAAAGAGAAGGAAGAGAAAGAGGCTAAGAGGCGCCAGCGTCTCAAGGAGAAATTCACTGATTTGATTTATTCCATCAAGGTAAATAAATAAATAAACAAATAGTTTTTTCTTCTTGTTTTTGTTTGTTCTTTTTAAATGTATTATTTAAAATGCTTTTTACATTGTAGGATATAACCGTTTCTTCATCATGGGAAGATTCAAAATCGCTGTTTGAAGAGAGCTCAGAGTACAAGTAATTGACTTTTTCTTCTCCAAGAAATTTGCTCCCAAGTTAATTACTTTTTTTGCATTGGTTAAATTTTAATGTTTTTTTGAATTTTGCGTTAGGTCTCTTGGCGATGAGGTGTTAGCAAAAGAGCTGTTTGAGGAGTGCATTTCTCACTTGAAAGAGAAACAGAAGGAGAAAGAGCGAATTAGAGAGGAAGAAAAGGTTAGTTTCTATTTATCGACTGGACTGCTTTTCTTTGATTTGAGACTCTTTTTTTATTTGAATCCTGACCCTTTATTTTATTTCTTTGGGTAGGCCAAGAAGGAGAGGGAAAGAGAAGAAAAGGAGAAAAGGAGGGAGAAAGAGAAAGAGAAAGAGAAAGAGAAAGAGAAGAGAGAGAAAGACAGGAAGGAGAAAGACAGGGAGCGTGAGAAAGAAAAAGAGCGAGGAGACGATGCTGATGTGGATGCACACAAAGACAGGAGCATTAAGAGAGAGAAAGACAAGGAGAAGGATAGAGAGAGAAAGCATAGAAAACGCCATCATGAGTCAACAGGTGATACAAATAACAATTATTCTGACAAGGACGAAAAAGAGGATTCTAAGAAGTCTAGGAGGCATAGCAGTGACCGTAAGAAATCATCCAGAAAGGTTAGCACTGCTCGTAATTTTTCATTTAAACCCTTGGAATTAACAAGAATTGACTATGAAACTGTCATACTTGTATAGCATGGTCATGGGTCAGACTCAGAGAGTGAGAGCCGACACAAGAGGCACAAGAAGGAGAGAGAAAGTGGGTCGAGGCGCCATGAGGAGCTTGAAGATGGTGAGCTTGGTGAAGATGGTGAGATCCGTTAATATGCTATTTTGGTGTTAAAACATTGTTTTTTTTTTTTATGTTTCTTTTAAGCAAATTGGTAGCGAGGCTGAAGAGTATTGAAAGAGATGTTGAAGTAGAGAGGCGGTTGGTTGTCTGTTGCACTGTTATTGTAACTATGTTGTGTTTGTTTCTAGATGTTAGGGTTAGTGATATAGTACCCCCTTTAATGTGCTCTGTTGTGGGATAATGATATATTGATTTTGAACTTTTTTTTAGTAATTTGAAACAGAACTTCAGAAACTGAATAGTGTTTGAATTGCTATTTTTCAGCTCATCAAATTTACGTGGGAAACATGGTGAAACCTTGATATTGTTACTTGCCCGATAGTTTTTTGTCATCTTTTCATTCAAGCACAGCTTGATATTTTGGTTTTTGACTATTATAGCGTTTTACAAGACTCGACTCCACGATCGCTTTACAAACTCATAGCAATTTGTCGAGACTAAGCAACCCGACCTCTTTCAATCAAACAACCCAACAACAAACAACACACACTCACTCAATTCTCGCTAATCTCACAAAGATTATTGAGTAATTTTAGCACACTAAAGAGAGTTTTCTTATTAATTTTCCTCAAAAGTTGGTTGATAAAATGAATTGGGGTCTGCTCTTTAAAGAGGGAAGGATCAGCCCCTCAGATTTGGAAACTCTGCGAGTTCCGTTCGAATAGATCAAAAACTCCGTTCGAACGGAATATGAAAAAGGAAGCAGAATAAATGCAGGATTTGATGTTATAGCTAGTGCAGTTGAAACTCCGGTCGAATGGAACTCATATTTCGGTCGAATGGAACAAGGTGCAGGGGGTTCTGTCACGGTTTGCGTTGGAACGGAACTGCAACAAAAAATGGATAATAGGAAATCCTCTTTAGTGAAATACCGAAATACTCAAAACACTAAAACTACCTAACACACACGCGTACAAGCCTTCTAAAACTTCTGGAGGGACCATCATCTGGAGGAATTGGTTCTCTCCGAAACTAGACTACTAGTCATATTCGGAATGCTATTTTGAAGCAATTAGCTATGGATGGTACCTCCCTCTATACATGATTTCTTCTTTCTTTATAGGGATGGGATGCTATCCCTATTTCACAATTTTGACGCCTTGTTGACTCGCCAACTATTGAAAAGATCACTGACTTCGATAAAGAATTCAATCTGTCAAGTTTGAAGGTCTGTACAATCCGAACCGGATTCGAACCATTTACACCCGTACGTATGAGTGATAAATATGACACTTATTTCAAAAGAAGTGTAATATGATTTATTCTTTTCTACTCCTGAGGTGCCCCACAGCAGTGGTGATGCCATCAGCTGTGTAATCGGGAAAAATAGGCGGTATTGTTAATTTTTAGGTGGTTTTTGAGTTTTTCTATGAATTTTTTATTTGATGAAAAATGTTATGATTACCTGACATGTTTCCCACCAAATGTCACGTTCTCATTAATGCAAAATGATAATTATTTTTAGGTGGACCCCTCTTTACATTAATTTTTTTTTGGCAGCAATTTTGATTATCAATGGTAATTGTTTCTTAAGTGGTAATAAATAAAACATTATTATCCTTCTACTATGAAAACAAATGATGGAACCTCCATATTTGTTAGAACTAAATTTTATTTTCTTATCACATGCTATAATTAATAATTTTATAACATATTTTTCACTTAATTTTGTAAACAAAATATGATATCTCAAACAAATATAAGCAATAAATCAATACACAATCGTACAAAATGGATTGTAATTATAAAAATAAATTCCCATTTTTATTTATATTTTAATGCACCAAAAAATTACAATACAAAATATCATCAATTGATGTTTCAATTTACATCAATTATATCCATTAAAATTACTATTATAAGCATGTAAAGTGAAATTACATTTACGAGACCTAATTCCACTCCAAAATTTAAAACACACTTGTAATCACCATGTCTTCACCTAAAACACCTGCAATTAAAATAAATAAAGAAAAAAAAACAAAAAATAAAGAGAAAAAAACAGAAAATAAGTTAATAAAGTAAGAAATAACTGGAAAATTTTTTGGAAAAAACTGGATACCCAAAAATCAATTCAACACAAAAAAAAAGAAGAAAACCCTCAAATTAGATTTTGTTCAAAAACGTGTTAATATTAAAGAAATAGACGAATCGAACGAAAATAGAGAGTACAAGACCTTGAAAGCGATTTTGAGCTCGTGGACGAGTCCCAACATCGAAATGGATGGTGGTTTAGTCTATCCAAGGTGCTATTCTCATTGATAGTGGCCGTTGCCGACTAATTACCACTGGTAAGAACTCGCCATCATCAAAGACGTTGCCGGTGAGGTCGCCGATGAGCTCGTCGGAGAGGGTGGGTGTGAGTGGCCAGGAGCTAGGTTTTTTATTTTCATGAAAATGGTTTTAGAAGAAACAGAAAGTGAGAGAAATGTAATATATATGGGGTTTAATTATTTTTGAATTTTTTAAAAAATGGGCAGGATTTATTTGATTGCTGCAGAAGACTGTCAAATCCGTCTGTCAAATCACTGCTGAAAAATATTAACAACTATCAAATTACTGTTGAAAAGTACTGACAACATCATATTTTTTTTAAAATAAAAATAAAATAATCAAAACCGAAATCCGGTTTTGCTTTGATTACCAGTGGCTTTGTTGAAGCATGCCGATGACATCATCTTATGTGGGGGGCATCTATGAGGCTGAGTAGTAGTACTCAATATGAAATATTCCATGTCACTGAAGTTTGCATATTTTCTTTTCACTATGTCTTTTTCATTTTAAAATTGTTTTGAAAAAACAACACTATGTGTTCAACTTCACAATGGGAACCAATAATTGATCGGAAGCCACATAGAACTGGGGAGAAATATGATAGTTTCTACCCTCTCCATTGCATGGGAGAAACAGTGAGCTCTCAAGGAAATTTGTTATGCATGCATAACGTTTACAAAAAATATAAAAATAACAACCGGAACTTAATTTCCAAATCAACGTTTTTATATTCTCAAAGTCCAAAAGGCAACAAATAAAATAAAGCTTATCGAAAATTAACACTTTCATATTATCAAACTCCAAAAGGACAACAAATAAAATAACGGGCTTCTCAATATTCGAATCTATTTAACTACTAAATTCCTCCTTAATTATATTATCAAACTTTAGCTCAAATAAAAAAAATCATATTATCAAACTTCTAAGATCTGAAGGCAAAGAAAATATTGGACTTGAGTGTGAGAAAAGGGCACTCTATTTGCATTCAAGTCTCTCACTTTCCTCAATTTTTTGTTGAAGGAGCGTATGCGATTGCATACTCTCTTAAACTTCATTTGATGAAAAAGTTTTCCTTACAAGATTGCATATAAAAGTAAATAGAAACAATAGATGTAGAGCGGTAAGATCCTTGCAATCTTCCGCCTTAGCCGCCTTCCTTCATTCAGCAGTTATCACGCCATATGTCAGCTGCACTTTTTCCTCTGTCAAAAACCATAGCCTGTGAAGAAACTTTTGAGTTGTACACTCATCGGTTCCTCTCCTTCCACACTTCCCATACACATGACATTCACAATCTGTCCCACACAGCCCTTCTATGTGCATCCCCTGTTGGCCGGTTGATGTTCCAATTTTATAGGTTGTCATCTGAGATGATCAGACGTGTTCCTTGGCATTCCCGTTCCACCAGGTTCCAAACCTCTCTGGCAAACCTGCAAGTTCCGAGTAGATGCCCCGCGGTCTCATTACTTGCGTTACAATTCGGACATGAGGTTGAGTGAGGCCAATTTCTTTTAGCTAAGTTGTCGGTCGTGAGGATGCAGTTTTGTAGGCAAAGCCATACAAAATATTTCACCTTTTGTGGACAACGAACCTTCCATAGCCTTACGTTCCAAGCAGAATGATCCCCGGGTTCCTAATAATTTTGTAGGCCGAGGATGATGCGTATTCATCATTTGTTGTCCACCGCCAATTAATCTGGTCGTGTGACATCTATTGACTGTATGCCCATATGAAATCCTTGAGGTTCAATACTTCTGTAAGGAAGGACTTTCTTGTCTTCGGAATCCGATATAAGATGGTTAGGTCCTTTGAGCCATACAACTCTAGAATAGTTTTGGTCCATAGAGTGTTCAGATCATTGTTGATCTTCCATAACCACTTTGTGAGTAGGGCATCGTTTTGGGTCTCTAGGTACATAACGCCTATCCCCCATTTTCCTTAGGGAGACAAACTCTCTTCCAATTCATGAGGCAATGTCCTCCCTTACATTGTCTCTCACCTTTCCAAAGAAAGTTTCGGATGATGCGGTTCATATCCTCAAGAACTCCTTTAATGAGAGCAATTTACCTTTCCAAGCCGCAATTTACCTTCTTTTATTTTCTCTTTAATTTTTCTATTTTGTTGAATGAATAAAATATCACAAGTACTTGTAAATATGGGTTGTGAGTAATTTTATTAAGTAGGGGAAGACTTTTTGTGTAACATTTGTGATGAAATCTTAAGTGAACTTTTGCATTTTATTATGGTAATTAAAAGGTTAAATTTTGACACAATTTCTTAAGATTTAAGTTGATTTATTTGGAAGGATGACTTGAAATATTTGTGTGAGATATTTTGTGTTGAGATTTGTTTGCATATTAAGAACTTGGAATAGTTTTTGCTATTCAAATAAGGTTTTGAATCAAGTATAAGAACAACTTACAAGTGGAAATTTTTGAGTGGATCTAATATTTGATGTATTTATTGATTGATTTTTGGAAGAAGATTGGTTAAGCCTTACTTTTAACGACTATTTAATTAATTTGCTACCTTTTGTGATTCCTGATTCATAAGTTACATTAATTGTCTTCATTTCCCTACTTACTCTTTTTGAATTTTTAAAAACGAAACATTATTTCCTTTATTTTCTCTCGCATCTTTTCCTATTAAAACAACAACTTCTTGAATTACAACTTGTATTAAATGAAAAGTAAGATTAAAAAGTTAATTATTTAAGGCATTTCCTCCTTCTGAATCGACACCCTAAAGTCAATTTTAACATATACACTTTGTGAATGAATTAGGGGACTTAAAAATATTTTTGCTAAGATTGTGAACTCGCAAACGACACGATTTTACACATCTTACAGTAAGTTACCCAACTTTAAAAATAATTAATTTTAGATCACTCAAATTTATTGTTTCATCATAGTATGTCACCAAACTTTAATATTATATCACACAAGATTATTGAACTTCAGATTTACATCGTACAAGGCCACTGACATATGAAAACTAATAAACAAGATCACTACAAAGTAAATTAATCTACAAGATCATTGAACTTTGCAATATTTTGATTTATGAAAAATTACAAAATAATGATTTATATTAATATATTGCAATATAGATGATGTGCATGATATTGACTATACAATCTAATAACTACTAAACATCTAATTCAAAAAAAAGAATTTCATGAATGCAAAAAAATTATGTGTTTGATTTTTTTTTTTTTTTTTTTTTACTTTGTAGTGATCTTGTATATTCATTAGCATTTCAGGCAGTTAAATCCGCCACCAGATTTGAGCCACCACAACTCCCCAAATAAAAGTATAATTGATATATATAAAATGACATAGTGATAGTGAAAAAAATTTATTAACTCAAAATCATAATAGACACAGTTATAAAAATAAAAATGTTTAATGGACATATAAAAAACTATTGTGTGTCAGGATTTTTATAAATTTATTTTCGTAGTAAGAACAAAAGGCAAAATAATCATTTTAATAAATTACTAGCTGTGTTGGTTACTTCCGTTAAGTGATAATTTATAAAGTACGAGACCAAAAAGTTTAAGTCAATTATACACGGTCTAAACTTACAATCAATTAGATGTGTTTGAATGATGGGAAGTGGATGGGAATATGATTCTCATGGAAATATTGCATCATTTTCTCATTCCCATGTTTGGTTAACTATTGAAATCCTACGAGGCCGGAAAATTCATGATTGACACATTTCCATTAACCTTGAGATTATGATTTCCATCAAAATACATGGAAGAAATTATTTTTACACGCTTATTACAAAATTTACCCTTATTAATTAATACTTAAAACATAAATATTTATAAATTTCAAGATAATATATATTTAATAATAATAATTAATTATAGATAAATATTATTAAAATAATAATTATTATTTATTAAAGTTATAATTATATTTTATTAACTAAAAATTATGAAACAATATATATTTAATTAAGATTTGTTTTTGAAAATTAATGTAGATATATTGATGTATAGTTATATTACTTTAATGAAAATTGTAATGACAATGATAATTATATTAACTAAAAAAATATAAAAATTATATTTGTGACATATTAAAATTTAACAATATTTGTTTAGAAATTAAATATATAAATTTAGAAATAATTATAGTTAACAAAAATTTTATTACTTATAATTAAATTATAATGCTAAAGTTTTGAGGGTATATTAGTCATTTTATAAATGAGCAAAAATAAAAATATATTTTTCAACACATCTACATTTTCAAGTCAACAACAATTTTCTCTTGATGTAATAATCACATTACTATCAATTACATTCTCAAGAATTTTTCCCATCATAATATTATATTACCAAGATTCAAACGCAACCTTAAAGTACAAGAACTAAACTGTGCATTTATCCTTTTTTAAATAATAATTTTTTTAAATAGGAAAAAAAAGCAAAAGAGATACAATGTGAAGTTGAAAAGAAAATTCATTATCAGAGACTCCCGTCACCAGAGGTGGCTTCCATCCCGCTCGTGAGCCCTTAAGGGCTTCTTTGGATGAGTAGTAATATTGTGGTTTAGACTAGTATGGGAAAAAGTTTTCAAAAACTTAGGCTGTGTTTGGATGTGCACTAAATTTTCGGTTTAGGAAAGAAATTTTTTAGGGATTAGGATTTGATATTTGGAATTCCAAAAAAGTTAGGAAAGTATAGGGTAAATATATGATGTATGTTTGGATCACTTAAAGGATTTTTTTTAGGAAGTTTGAAGGTTTTGATAATAAGCTATTTTAAAATTATTACTATTTTGAATTTAATTAATTATTTAATTAGTAATTTATTTAAGATAATATTTTAATAATTACTAATTAAATTAGTTTATTTATTTTAATTAACAATTATTAATTAAAATAGTTTATTTATTTTAATTAATAATTAAATTAAAATAGTTTCATTATTTTAATCAATAATTATTTGAACTAGTTTATTTATTTGAATTAATAATTTAATTAAACTTATGGTCATTTTGAATTTAATTAATTATTTAATTTGTAATTTAATTAAGATAACTTTTAATAATTACTAATTAAATTAGTTTAATTAATTATTATTAATTAAAATAGTTTAATTATTTTAACTAATAATTTAATTAAATGAATTAATTTATTTTTAATCAATAATTATTTAAATTAGTTTATTTTTTTAATTAATAATTTAATTGAAATTATTGTCATTTTGAATATAATTAATTATTTAATTTATAATTTAATTAAGATAATTTTTTAATAATTACAAATTAAATTAGTTTATATATTTTGATTAATTATTATTTATTAAAATATTTTAATTATTTTAATTAATAATTTAATAAATTAGATTATTTATTTCAATCAATAATTATTTGCATTAGTTTGTTTATTTTAATTAATAATTTAATTAAAATTATTGTCATTTTGAACATAATTAATTATTTAATTAGTAATTTATTTAAGATAATTTTTAATAATTACTAATTAAAATAATTTATTTATTTTAATTAGTAATTATTAATTAATATATTTTAATTATTTTAATTAGTAATTATTTGAATTAGTTTGTTTATTTTAATCAATAATTATTTGAATTAGTTTACTTATTTTAATTAATAATTTAATTAATATTATTGTCATTTTGAATTTAATGAATTATTTAATTAGTAATTTATTTAAGATAATTTTTTAATAATTACTAATTAAATTTATTTATTTATTTTAATTAGTAATTATTAATTAATATATTTTATTTATTTTAATTAATAATTTAATATAATTTTAATCAATAATTATTTGAATTAGTTTACTTATTTTAATTAATAATTTAATTAAAATTATTGTCATTTTGAATTTAATTAATTATTTAATTAGTAATTTATTTAAGATAACTTTATAATAATTACTAATTAAATTAGTTTATTTGTTTTATTTAATAATTAGTAATTAATATTTTGTTTATTTAATTAATAATTAATAGTTTGTTTAATTAATTAATTAATAATTAAATTTATCAATTAATTAATTTTAATAAATAATTATTTGAATTAGTTTATTATTTTAATTAATAATTTAATTAAAATTCTTATCATTTTGAATTTAATTAATTATTTAATTAGAAATTTTATCAAGATAACTTTTTAATAATTATATAATATTTTATTATGTTTTAAAATTCTTCCTAAAAAATTCCTACAAAAACTTGTCAAAAAGACAAGTTTTCATTTCTTCCAACTTTGTATACAAATTTTCCCTAAAAATTCCTAAACCGAACTTCCCTACAAAGTCCTAATTTGCATCCAAACAAACAATCCTAGGAATCTCCTAATATTTTCCTAACCTACTTATTCCTTAAGATTCCTTGCACATTCAAACACAGCCTTAAAAGTGCAAGTTTGGATGCATAGTTTTGAAGCTATAGTAATATTTAGTATAGTAATTTTTTAGGAAATTTGTATATAAAGTTGGGCAAAAAGAAACCTTGACAATTTGTTAAGTTTTATGTAGCAACTTTTTATGAAGAATTAGAAGGCATAAAAAAAACATTATTAATTATATAAAAATGACATTAGCTAAATTAAAAATGACAATAATCTTTAATTAAATTAGTAATTAAACAAAATTGATTAAAATAATTATTAATGACTATTTAGTAATTACTAATTAAATTTTGTTACTAATAAAATTTAATTAAAAAGGAAAATATTAATTAGCGAATCAATCAATTAAGCTACTTATTAATAAATAATTAATGAAATTAAATATTACTTAAATTATTAATTACATCAAATAACATAATTATTAAATTATAAAATAAAATAAAATATATTATATTATATTTCTAATTATTTTATTTTATTATATTATACTATTATATTATTTTTATTATATTTTTTATATTATACTATATTATACTATACTATACTATATTGAACTATATTATATTATACTATAATATACTATATTATACTATATTACATAATATTATACAATATTATATTATATTATATTATATTATATTATATTATATTATATTATATTATATTATATTATATTATATTATATTATATTATATTATATTATATTATGTTATTTTATATTATATTATGTTATATTATATTATATTATATTATATTATATTATATTATATTATATTATATTATATTATATTATATTATATTATATTATATTATATGATATGATATTATTATGATATTATATTATATGATATGATATTATTATGATATTATATTATATTATATTATATTATATTATATTATATTATATTATATTATATTATATTATATTATATTATATTGTATTGTATTATATTATATTGTATTGTATTGTATTGTATTAAATTATATTGTATTGTATTGTATTGTATTATATTATATTATAATATAATATATTGTATTATATTATAATATAATATATTATATTATATTATATTATATTATATTATATTATATTATATTATATTATATTATATTATATTATATTATATTATATTATATTATATTATATTATATTATATTATATTATATTATATTATATTATATTATATTATATTATATTGTATTGTAATATATTATATTATATTATATTATATTATATTATATTATATTATATTATATTATATTATATTATATTACATAAACCTCAGATAAACAAATTCCTACAAATCTACTAATTTACATCCAAACACATCATTTTTCATACATCCTATAGTTTGTATTACTCTAGTATTTGAATTTTGCAAATTCTAATCCCTAGAAATATACTAATACTATCCTAGAAAATTTGACACATCCAAACAAGCCCTAATTTGTTAACTGCTAGTTTGTTAACTGTGCATTTATCCTTATTTTAAAATATTCATAAAAGTAAAAGAGATTTTTGAAGAATATCTATGGAATCTTTTTATTGGGCGTGAAAAACAATGAGTTGTAATTAGTTGAGACAGGAGGACTGATCTGGAATATATATAGTGATGAATTTTGATGATACATGATGGCAATGATATAATATTCCGATTCTTGTGAAAATTAATCTACAACATATTCAAAATATATATATTCCATCCGTATGGTTGAAATTTGAATTTTTAATGATACGTGTAATTTTTTGGACCGAAAGCAAAGTTTAGCATCCGTACGTATGCTATTTAGCATCTCCTATATATATATATATATATATATATATATATATATATATATATATATATATATATATATATATATATATATATATATATATATATATATACGAACCAAATTCGTATCCGGAGCTATCTGTATTCGAGAAAGTAAAATTGATACGGATATGATATGACCACTATCCTAACCGTTACACCCCAAATTCTCCCTAGAAATTGAACAACTTGTTACTTGTTAGGAACCGAACCAAAATGCAACACCAAACACAAAAACACACAATTTAATCTGAAAACTCTAAAGTATGGTGAAAACTACGGCCGCCGACATATATTGAAATTAGAAAAAAGAGAAATATAATACAAATATTGAAATGAATAAAACCCTAATCTTACCCTCTATTTATAGTAACACTCATATCTAATACAAGAAAACAACCAAAACATGACTTCCTTAATTATTGTTGTCATTCATGGAAACAAAAAATTAGGAAATTAAGATGCTTTTGTTATGAATAATTGTTGTATGGATGTTCATATACATCATTCTTAAACTACTAATATATCACCCTCATATATTCATGTAGTGTTATTAATTATCTTATATCCATCCTCTTTATATACAATGTATTGTCATTAATTACTTATAAATAGAGACTTGTAATGTAACAAAGATAAAACAATGGAATGAAGATGACTCTCCCATTTCTCTCTTTCTCTATCTCTTTATTTTAGTTATTTTAGTTATTTTATTTTATAAACCTTTAATGATTTAAATAACATAACTAAAATTCCCCTTCAAGGTACAATTTATAATTCGTAATATTTTCTTATACAAAAATTGTTTCTTTTGGATTATTTTTCTATTTTGTTTGATTTTATTTTCATGAAACTCGTTACTGTACGAGTTTCTATTAAGTTATATATCTCCGTATTGGATGTTGTAGATTCATTTATTTATATATTATTGCATTTGAAGTTACAGCTTAATTTTTATTTCTGCACCTGAAGATGCAGATCAATGCACCTAAAGTTTCAAAGTTATTGATAACCTGAAGTTTCAATATTGCACATAAAGTTGCAATATTACTTTTCTTATTAAATATACAAGAAATGACAAGATTGTTCATTTTACTTAACGCACATGAAGTTGCAATATTATAAGTTAGTAATTATAATTATCAATCTCGAAGATTAGTTCTCAGCAAATAATTTGAGAAAAGAAGAAGAATATATGTTAAAGAAAAGGAACATTCATTAATTTATATTTTGCTCTTTAAGTAGCAATAAAGGGAAGAGAGTTTTAAATCTATTCAAACAAGACTGTCATATCTTATTGTGAATAAACAAAATAATGAGCTGAAAAAAAGTAACAAAATTACGAATCATATCTAACTAGTTGAATGTTGCAATATATAAAATTGATGGCACAAATGAGACTAGTTAATGAAACCATACAAGAAAACGAGATGATGCAATAAGATGATAATTTGTAAATAATTCTGAAATATATATACTTTTGATTGGTTAAGTACCTGCTGTACACCAAAAGATTTTATTGAATTTAATAGTCTCTTTACAAGAGAAACTATGATTAATTATGTTTATAATTGAATAATATTTAAGTAAACTCTTCAATTTGACATTTTTAATTATGGAGTCCAAAATGAATGATGAAAATATATGTTCATCAGTCATTACAACAACTTACATAATATTTGTCAAATATTTCTCTAATTTCACAAAAGGAAAAGCAAACGTTAATACAACATTTGTACTGTTGAAGACTCCGGAAGAGTCATAATTTTGTTTCCTATAGAAACAAAATTTATAAAATATGATGCTCCAAAATTTAAATAAATAAAATCATGAATCTTCATAAACTAATTCCGCGCCTTTCCTAGAAGTGAATGGTACAACATATGTGTGTCATGGTTGTGGATGCAGATGTGAAAGAGGATGTGGTCAAAACTATAACTTGGCGGCATAATGGTTATAATAAGTAACCAGATAGGAAAGAGGAAAGAGCTCTCAAAAGATAACTTTTAAAGAGTTTACAAGTTCATGTTATAGATATGGTGGTAAGAGACATTCGGTACGTACTTGTCGTACGCCATAGAAACTTGAAGAGTTTTATTAAGTTTTCTTAAATAAAAAGGAGAAAAATAAAGATATCAATTTTGTCTACCATGATAATGAAAATGTCGACTGCCAATAATAACGATAACATGAGCCTAAAGATGATATTGAAAATAAACGAGTATGAGATAGAAGTGAGCAAACAACCTTTGAAAAAGTTCAGGTACCTGATAACATTGAAAATGTTGAAAATAATGAGTTGTCAATAAATTTTTCTCTACTAGAAAATGGATGGAACCGAAACGAAATCATGATTAAGCTAAAACTTACAATGCAATTGTAGTTAATATAATAAATGAAAATAAGGATCTAGAATTAAAATTTAATGTATAATGTCGACAAATAAAATATTAGCCATAATAAGAAAGATGTGATTAAAGCATCATTATATTCACTAGTGAAATATTAAGTTATTGAAATTATAGTACAAACAACTGATGTCGTACGATGGTAAACCTATAAGAGGTTTCATATAAAAATGAATGAGAAAAATGAAATTGTGGATGCGATATGAGACTATGAAAGACTTTAAATATTTCTCAGTTATGTTGTTGCAAGTTATAACACATCTGCTGCATTATATTAACGAATCCTTGAAGGATTTAGAATGTCTGAAGCATATAATTCAAACTCTTGAGAGGTGTATCATATTAAATTACAAAGATTTTTGTACGAATTAATGCAATCTGGTGCTATGAGATAAAAATTGCCAACAAATATTTGTTGAATGAATGTTATATAATTGATCAAAATTACATATTTTATAAGAAATATATATTCAGTTTTTGACTATTATTTTACATTGATAACTAAAATCTAAAGTAACTCCAAAAGAGCTACAAAGGATATAAACTTATTTAAAAGAATTTGATGGTATCTCGCTTATGGTATCCAACATAATATATATTTCTTGTAAATATTTTTATATAATTCTGTGCCAACAAGAATATGAATTGAAGTGATACAAGAAAGAAAATGTATGTGATTGTCACGAAACCCAAATTAATCATATATTTAGATATCAAGTATACGTCATATCCACATAAGGTTCAGTTACAAATAGAATATTTATTCAAATATGGTGATATGGTTGTTGTTGTTGGCATTCAACCATATAGAACTTGATGGTTCCATCATCATGTCATTCTAAAATTAGTACACTTCATGAGACAAATAAATAATCTGCATGGCTAAGTTTGATAATTTAACATATTCAAAGTAATGACGTATTAAACAATCAAGCGAGCTCGGACTGTAAAGGTCCATTTAAATACACTCCAGAAGCAGTGTGAGATAGATATCCACCAAATTTGCTCGATGAGAGAATCTTGTAGATTTTTTCTAAACTCATTATAAGACTTTGAGCAATTAAGGCATAAGAGTGGACTTCGTTGTTTTACAAAACCTTGTATACATGAGAAGGATAAATAATACGCGCTGCACTATTTTTTTCTCACTATGATTTTTATCCCATTAGCTTTTTCCTGGCATGGTTTTTAACGAGACAACTTTTAATGCGCATGGAAGACAAATATGGATATTCAAAAGGGAGTGTTATGAATAATTGTTGTATGGATGTCCATGTACATAATTCTTAAACTACTAATACATCACCCTCATATATTCATATACTGTTATGAATTATCTTATATGCATTCTCTTTATATACAATGTATTGTCATAAATTATCTTGTAATTAGTTCAAGAGTTCTCACCCTATAAATAAAGACTTGTAATATAACAAAGATAAAATAATGGAATGAAAGATTACTCACCCATTTCTCTCTTTCTCTTTCTCTTTATTTTAGTTATTTTATAACAGTTTTCAGTCCAGTTATCAATAATGAAATTAAATCATGACAAACAAGTATGGAAGTTTTCCTACCTATCTTCAAGGTTTTATTTTTCAGGGTATCTAGGGTTTTCAAGTTTGTACACCAAACAATCTTTCGCTTGGAGAGTTCATAATGACATTATTTTTTTTTTCACTGAATGAATGAATTCTTCTTTTCTCCTGTTCCAGCGGGACCTTCCTGAGCCGTGAGAGGCTCCTATTGATTCACTCTACCAATCCTACTAAGGCAGCATAGAGCTCTAGTTTGTCGATGGTGATTTTCTTGGTCAACATATCGACAGGATTCTTGTCACCTTATATCTTATCTAACGATATGGCACCATATTTCACAAGTCATTAGATGTAATGATACTTGAGTTGGACGTGCTTGGTTCTGAAATGGAAAATCAGATTTTTCGCGAGACAAATGACACTTTAACTTGTCAGTATAGACTAAGCTACATCCTTGATCTTTTACAATTTCTCTTAAAATTGTTATGAGCCATATCATTTCTTTTCCGACTTCTGAAATTGTCATATACTCTACTTTAGTTGTTGATAGGGCCACGCGTTTGTACAATATAGACATCCAGCTCACTGATGTACCTCCTTGTGAAGCCATATCCGGAAGTGCTTTTTCGACTATCCACATTTCCGCATAGGTCAGCATCTACAAAAACTTGCAAAATCATGCCTTATTTCTTGTAGCGTAATGTCACATTTGAAGTGTCCTTCAAATATCTCAACATTGGATGGTGAAATAAAAAATAGAAAAGGTCTCGGATAAAAGAAAGAATTGAAAATGAGGAAAAGAAATTCTTTTGTGTCTTCCACTTCCATCTATTTAGTAAGTTACTTTAACCTGTCCACATATGTTCCACTATGAATTGAATTATCTCGTACGTTAGTGAGTTTGCTGACTTCTTTTTTTATATGTATAAGGTCAAGGATTTGGAGCGAGCCATGCTATTCCACTTTAGAGAGTTCTGAACACTTACATACTCAAGAAAACAGGTTCAAATACTTGATTGAAAAGATGAAGTCTCTTATGCGGACGAAATGCTATCTACCATTTGATCGTCTCACCGTGCTCGGTGCTCGGATTAGACATGAATCGACTCACAATTCTCACTACATGGGCGATATTCGAATATCATGCATACCATGGCGCACAAAAGACTGTCCATTGCCGATGCATGTGACAACCTTGCCATTCGTTCGCTACAGTTTCGGTGACCGTATCTTGGAGAGTTTGAAATGTGCATTGCATGGGGTACTTCTCGGCTTGGAGTCATTGGCATGTATGTGGTATATAGATAAATTCAGACCCTATTGAAATTTATATTTATCAGTTACTAAGCTTGGTCACCCTGATGACCTTACATTGTAGTTAGTTAGGGTGTCGATCCACAGGGAGGCTAGGTAGATTACCGGACTAGAATTTGACTTAGTTATTCAAATCTAATAGTTTTTGTTGGTTGGTACAAAAAAAGTAAAGATAAATTTCATGCTCGTGTTGTCAATGCACAAATTTTGCCTATCTCCTTAGTTGTTCCTTTAGATTCCTTCTCTTCAATACATGTCTTTTCTTGTGAGGGGATCCACCCTTGTATCACGAAGCTGGCTTCCACAGTGAATGACAATGTCCGCATCCTCAGATAATTGTCCGACCAAGGTGTGAAACCCTTGGGCTTTGTGACGTTCCTTACTCCCCCCCCCCCCCCCCCCCCCCCCCCGGCGCGTAAACATCCCAGCTACTTCCAAGTCTAGTCGATCTTAGTCTTATTTGTGGGTCTGACTTTTGACTTCTCTTTCTAGTTCTTCGCCTACTTGCCTAAGTACTAAGAACTATGGTGCACTTCACAATTCAAAGGTTAAACTTACACAAAACATTTCACAACAATGAAACAAGAAAAGTAGAAGATAAAGGAACTTAATAGCATTCAACTAAACTAAAATAGGTTACGACCACCTCACCCTAGGGGTGGGTTTAGTTACGATACATAATACAAAAACTAAACAAGAAATCATGATACACAGAAATTGGAATTGAGTACACCATAAACCTAACTCCCGTGATTGCGCGCTAAGTCGCGATGCACTTTTGTATAGAACTCTCTAAGCTATCTTCTTTCTTTCTATTTTCTCTCTCTTTTCTTCTCTGATTCGACTCTCTGCCCCCCTTCTTCTGGCGGCCACCGAGTGGTGCTTTTTACATGAAAGAGTAGTCCTAGGATTTTCAGAGTCCAAAGATGGCAACCAGGAATCCGGAGATCCTTGCAAATCTTCAGATATGAACATCTAAAATATATTTCCTGATTCACATCCTCTTAGGTGCGGCCGCCTTGAGTAGATGAATTTTTCTTCCATTCGTCAATCAAATCTGTGCTACTACGTCGGTCTTCCTTCCTTATTTGGGTTCCAGTGAGTCGCATTGCTTTAGTTATGATTCCCCATTTTAACACCTACGGATTGAGTTTAACACATCCGCGGGTGGGGCCTCGGTGCATATTTTGCTTCAACCATGAATTAGCTTCCTTATGCCTCCGTTTTGGCTTTTTTTTTTACCATTTTTCTCCATTTCCTGAAATCAAACATGATCTCGGCAGTAACATGATTCTTAAACTAAATTAAATCTGAAATACTAAAAATACTAATAAAAGTGTATAAAGTAAGATACAAGATTTACGGTAATTATCTATATAAAATATCAATCATTTACTTGAAATCGCTCCAACACCTTCTTGATGTACTTCTCTTGATAAGTGTTCAAGAAATCGCTAGCGGTTGCTATGTGTTTGGGAAGGAACTAGCCTAGGCCGCCTAGACGTGCCTAGATGTTTTATGATTATAGGAGATCTCAACAATATACATACAGGTGATAGGAGATTTCTCAACAATATACATACATGTAATAGGAGGAGATTTCTCAACAATATACATACATGTAATAGGAGGAGATTTCTCAACAATATACATGCATGATGCCAAAGTCCATCGACTACTTCCCCACGTTGAACGCCACGTTCTTGGCTAGCGACAGTTGAATGTAACTTAGCGCCTTGCGGTTCATTTTCTGCCATGCGTTGTCATCGGTGATGTTTACCAGTTTTGTCCCAAGGAGCACATCTTCTAGGTCCTTTTGGTCAAAGTCTCGGCTATAACATAATTTCTAAATAAATATTATTGTCTACAAAATTATATGTTTCTTATTATTTTTGTTAAATTATAATTTATATTTAATTAAATCATAACAAGTTTGCTATAAATTAAGAAAAAGAAAATCATTTTTAAATAATTATTTAATGAATATAATATAAAATTTAGTTTCTAAATTTAACTTTAAAATTATTATTATTATTATTATTATTATTATTTTAGTAATATTTTATTTCTATAATATAATTATAATTTAAAACATAATAATAATAATAATAATAATAATAATAATAATAATAATAATAATAATAATAATAATAATAATAATAATAATAATAATAATAATAATTTGAAAGTAAATAGTAATTAACATAACAAATAAATACTTTTTCGAAATAACTACGAGAATGTAACATTTTTGGCGCGAAGCATTGAAATGAATAGCGTCCTAGGGTCAAAGTGGTTTCCCATGTTGGAAATAGATTATGTATCTGACATTATATTTTATAAGTTATTATAAAGTGTTCATATAATAAAGCGTTGGGTTAGGTAAATTTTTATATTGTTAACCATGAATCTGTATGTCTTTTTGACATCATCAAAATACGTGATTCTGATAGTTAAATCATAAAATAGAGTGAATACAATTCTAAAACTATCTCTAGTCATTCATGATATTTGTGGAGTCAAATATACTTGTAGTAAACATATATAAATGTACACTAGTGTCTTAATTGACTGATAATCATGTTTTACTGATCATGGATATATGATAACAAGTTGTTAAGGTAAGCGCATATTGGAGACCATGCATTGGACCAACCAACTATTGAAACACTGCATAATATATGTCATCAGAGTAATTCCATTGCAAAAGGTATTTGTGTCCACATACATGTGATCATCATGATTTTCTACATGGGAATCTGATTACTTACAACTAACCGTCACATTTAACCGGGTTGGTTATGAAGGTTATTGTTAGGTATGAGGTGAATCATGCAGAGTGATATGAATGGTGATAGTGTTATGTCCTAGGCAAAAGTATTTGTGAGCTAAGATGATGGATTGAATTAACGAACATTACTAAGATAATTCATGTAATATGTGCGTATAGATTATTTTAATTATATTAAAATAGACCATGAATATGCAATTCAGCTTTATGTCATCAAAGTGCGTGACTTCGTTAGTAAAACTATAAAGTATTATGAATATTATTCTAAATTATCCCTGGTCATTTGTAGGATATTTATGAAGACAAATATACTTGCGTAGACAAATAAATATATATTTGTAAACAAGCTATAAATGTACACCTGTATGTTCGTTGACTGATGATCATGTTTTACTGATCATGGATAATAGTTATCAAGTCATTGACATAGGTATATGTTAGAGACCATATACCGGACTGACCCGCCATGATAATGCTACATGATTTACAGTTGGGTTTCGGACGTACTTAAACACAGCGGAAAATAAAAATTTTGTCCTAAACCAATCCGAGAATCCATGCGTATCGGTTAAATCAAAGAAATAAAACTTCAAAATACGTTTCGGATTACGCTCAAATCATACGTGACATCAAGTGCCTTTCAATCGGTTACCATCCAAACCGATTATCCGTTCGCCAACACTATGTATGTTGGATCATTTGGAAGCCATCTACTGCACACACAATCGGTCTCCACTGAAACTCTCAACAACCCGTTCTCATCTTCTTAGGCCGGATATATTAGAAGCGCCGAAAGTCACGCATGACAACTTGGAAAAAATATTATAATAATATATACTATGAGTTTGTCTTATCCACAAGTCATGCATTATATGTTTGCACATTATCCTCCATGTCGGTCTTTTTTTTTTAAACCATATTTCCATCTGATGGATCAATTAAATTCCAAACTCGATTGTCAGACATGAATTACGTCACAACTTTCAAAGTCTCTATAGTGCCTTGACTCATCATAGTCTACTAGTAGAATGTGGGCTCATCATCTATGAGTGCAAAATTTTTATCATTAGTCACGACAAATCTATATTTTTCGGGCCTACGATAAATTCTAATAGAACTACATGAATACACTTATGTTATAAACTCAGACTCTTCAACTCTTGAGAGTCTAGTTGATTAATTAAAGACTCAACCACTAGTTGAAACATGAATTAATTTCTATCCGAACATTACGGTCAATATATGGAATTTGAACTTTTCAAATTTACTCCCACTAATTCTTTTAGAAATATTCTTTCGAAAGAGATATAATATTTTAGTAACAACCACTTTGTTCTCATATTAATTATAGAAGTAATATTCTTTACTTTTCTTAGGATATCCACAAACAATCATTAATCTATTTAAAGGCATGATGCTTCAAATAAGTATCATATCCTCAGATCTTTAGACAAGACAATCTGATACACCTATCAGTCCATATCTCATATGGAGTCTTTTATAACCACTTTAGAGTTTAGATGGAATTATGTTTAGTATAAATGTAATATTTTAAGAGTGTAACCTCGAAACCAATAGAAGATATTTTTGATTCATCTTGAACTGTATCTAATAAAGTTCGATATCGTTATCATTATCATCAACCACTTGGCTCTCTACTCCTCGATCTCATTGAAGAAATTTGATTTTCAAAGCCAAGTTTATTCTCTACTTCATTATTTGAAAGTTTTGAACTTTTCAAAATATTCAAATTTATAGTTTCAATAAAGTGATGTAGTTTTTCTCTAGTACCTTCACTCATTGGTCAACATATATTACTATGTTTGAGAGCCAAAAAGTAACTTGCTTTCAACTTACTTTGTGAAAGACGTATATGCCATCTTGTCTAATAAATAAGTTACACATGTTTCAAATGAATCAAAATCAAATGAATTTAAAAATCCAACTTAATGGATTTAATAAATGTTCATCTTATTTAAGTAGACGAATCGACAATGCTAAATTTAAATTCTTAATATAATGTTATAGATAGACTTATAACATATAAGATAATTTTCTATGCGAATATTTGCAAAGCAAAATGATCTTTGTGAGTGGTGTAATTATTATTCTCAATAATAAATTAATGACAATTCATAGTTAAACTCGAACTATAGATAATACAAAATTTATTATCGACATTATATAGCAATTATTTATGTCGGCGATAAGTCTCCAAAGACAACGTAAATATATGAGTTACTTGAGAAAATACAACAACTTTTGCTACATATATCACTCATATGTTGACATCATATTTACTCAATGTGAAAAAGACAAGTTAATTTCTTTAACAATAATACTTGGAGCGGTAGTCACACTACCATTCGTTTTCTTTTTCATATCTTCTTGAGAGATAATGTTCTCTTTTAATGAAACCAATTCATTGCGAAAGCTAATAACTTCTTACTTAAGGATAAAACCCGGCAACATCTTGCCTTTTTTTTGGGACTACTCTTTACGTTCTTTTTTAAGCACGAGAACATTATTGACAATACTTGTCCATATTCATTCTAATGATTATAAGCAACTTATGCTATATGTCATTCTCAAATACCTATCGTGAGATATAAATAGATATATTATTCGGTTTGAATAATATGCAAAAAAACTATTATTCTTTAAATATTTCATATAATGGCTCCCACTATTTTTAATCAAATCAACAATCCTCAATCGCATTAATTCGGAAACTTCCAATTCTTGAAGTTTCATAGTGAGACAAGATTCATATTTCAAGTAAGTCCTAAGTGAGCTTTGGCTCATCGCTTAGAACTTAACTTATTTAGGTAGGAACAATACCGATTGTATCTCATACAACTCTTAAACAACATAGAATAAGTATCATATGCCCGACGAATATATCCTATCGTATGCCCCGAGCGCAAGTCCGACTTGACAGCCCAGTTAAGCCGAACCATGTCTAATCATCGGCAAAATAGTACCCAATACATTCAGCTTTGGCATGACCTATGTTGGCGCCAATTTCCCACATTCTCTCCTCCTACGATTGTCCCTACATTTCCAGCTTTGGCATGACCTATGCAGGGTCGATCAGAGTATCGAGAGATTTAGAGTTATGGAAGGCACTTCATGACTTCAAATTATTTTGAGGGATTTTATTTAATATTATGTGTTATTATGCACTCGTGAAAGAATATCACATGTACTAATAGAATAAAAATAATAACAATGATATATCATGGCCTTGATCTTTCTGAACTAACATAAAGATTTTCTAATATATATTTTATCTCCATGAAATTTCTCTTAGATTGTATGTGGAAATCTTATCTCCATATATAGAAATTGATGAATTCTTTCATCACGATGATGTGTGGTTAAAAATAAAATTATTATTTTAATGATGTATGAATGATGGACGATGAACTCCTTCATTTCCCTAATGAATATGTGGTGTACGATGAACTCCTTCATCTTCTTGTACGATGAACTCCTTCACCTAGATGATATATGTGTTATGTTTGATGACCTCATTCATCATATCAACATATATCAACAAATATATCAAACATCATATGCATTTTTTCATGAATTCAATGCATCACTTACAACCTTTCATGAAACAATGCATCACATGCACTATTTCAAGAAGTCATTTCATCGCATAGACTATTTCATGAAGTCACAACTACTCAAGTGATTACAATTCTTGAAATTGCACCTTTTCGGTGGCACCTCTTGGTTGCGCATGTTGATTACACACGTTGGTCTCACCTCTTGGTCGCAACCGTTCGTCACAATCTTTTGGACGTGACATTTTGGGTCGCATCTCTTGGTCACACTCTTTAATCGTACCCATTGATTGCACCCGTTCATCGCACCCCTTGGTCGCAACCATTAGTCGTAACTCTTTGGAGGCAACTCTTGACTCATGGATGAATAGAAATGGATGCAACTCTTGAATCTCATTCATTGCTCGCAACTTTTGATTACAATACTTGTAAAAGGCTAGTGGGATCACGTTGTTTGGATGCAGTTTGCAACTCCTACATGTACCTTTTAAAGTTACATCTTATGGATGTACCTTTTGGATAACACATTTTAGTTGCAACTATTATATATATCTTTCATGGTCACACCTTTTAGTTATATACACGTGACTTTTTAATTTTCCAAATAACTTGACCATCAAGTTATGTGAAAACCTAGACTAAAGATATTTCATATCTCATGTCATGGTCCACATATGTATATATATGTTTATTAGAACATTTCTAATGTTAAGTGTTATCTAAACACATATATAATTATAATGTGTAAATCCTTGTTAGGATTATTTAAATATTCATTGTAAACCGAATACGTACATAATATGATACCTCTAAACATATCAAGAGATGTGTATGACATCCTTCATCCTTATCCATGTCATCATCTAGACTCTTCTAGATAACTTGATCTTTTGTATCCATAGTCTTTATATACATATATATCATATCTTATAACATAAGATGACATTATCTTTTGTGATATCCTTATGCAACTCATCATATAACTTGTTAGGATTTTCTACGCCCATTTCAGTTAGGTTCACTTAATGTTGGCAATAAACTTAGCAGTCTATAAATCATGAGCGGACTCTAGCAAGACATCATGACTACCCAAATTAAGTAAAATATCGGTGATCCGATTTACCTAATCAACAATCATATATTTAGTCATTTTGTCACGCGATATCTATATCGATCATAAGGCATGTAATACGTCATCCTTATATTAATCGATTAATATTTTCTAATCCTGAATTAAACTGAATAAAATAAATGACATTAAAAACTCTTAATAATTCATTTGAGCATGGTTTTGCATTTCTTTTGTTCCATTCATCAAGAGGCCTAAAGATATCTCTCTCATTTAATGAGAGGAACAAATCTCATCTTGATTGCACTCATCCCTCTACATGATTTAATATATACCCAATCATAACCGTTATGACCACCCAGTTAAAGGTAATATTAGATTATGCTAAAGTATAAAAATCCTCATATTGGGAACCGAGAGAACATCATGATCCAATGCATGATCATGTAATGAGAATCGCTAATGACATAAATGATGGTGTTATGCCCTAGGCCAAAGTATTCGTGATCTAAATAATGGATTGTAATAACAAACATAGTATTTATTCTAAGATCTTTTATATAATATGTGCGTATAGGTTATTTTAATATAATTAAAATAGACCATGAATATACAATTCAGCTTTATATCATCAAAGTGTATGACTTTGATAGTAAAACAAAAGTGTTATTAATGTTATTCTAAATCATCCCTAGTAATTTATAGGATATTTGTGGAGACAAATATACTTGTGGAGACAAAAAAAATAGAAATAAGCTCACTTTTGCCCCCTGAACTTTTTAAAATTGTTCAACTTGCTCCCTAAACTATTTTTGCACACTTTTGCCCCCTAAACTCTTCCAACTGTTCAACTTGCCCCCTCCATCCAGTTAAACGCCCAGTCACCAGTCTAGTGCTTGCGTGACATGTTGACGTGACAAATATATTAATTTTTTAATCCACGTCAGCACACCATCCCTTCTTTCTTTTCTTTTCTTCCCTTTCTTCTCTTTTCTTTTCTTTTCTTTTCTTCCCTTTCTTCTCTTTCTCTTCTTCCTTCTCTTCGCGACAGAGCTCTTTGTCTCTCTTCTCTCTTCTCTCCTTCGCCGAGGAGAGAAGAGAGAAGAGAGAAGAGACCAAGCTAAGCCGCCCAAGAGAGAAGAGAGAAGAGAGACAGAGAGAAGAGAGATAGAGAGACAGAGAGAAGAGTCCTTCGCCGCCCAAGAGAGAGGAGAGAAGAGAGAAGAGAGACAGAGAGAAGAGAGAAGAGAAGAAAGGGAAGAAAAGAAAAGAAAAGAGAAGAAGAAAAGAAAAGAAAGAAGGGATGGTGTGCTGACGTGGATTAAAAAATTAATATATTTGCCACGTCAGCATGCCACGCAAGCATTAGACTGGTGACTGGGCGTTTAACAGGATGGAAGGGGCAAGTTGAACAGTTGGAAGAGTTTAGGGGGCAAAAGTGTGCAAAAAAAAGTTTATGGGGCAAGTCGAACAATTTTAAAATGTTCAGGGGGCAAAAGTGAGCTTATTTCAAAAAAATATATATTTGTAGACAAGCTATAAATGTACACATGTATGTTAGTTGACTGATGATGATGTTTTACTGATCATGGATAATAGTTATCAAGTCATTGATATAGGTATATTTTAGAGACTATATACCGGATTAACCCGCCATGAGAATGCTACGTGGCTTACGTCATTAGCGAGTCTTATTACATGATGTATTTATAGTCTATTGACCTAACGTTGTCTCGGTTTCCAACATGAGTAATTTTATACTTTAGCATAATCTAACACTTCTTTTAACCGGGTGGTCATAATGGTAATAATTAGGTATCTAATGTAGCATGTAGCTCTCGTCCCTGATGTCCTTGCTGAAGTTGGTCAAAGATTTGATCGGACTATCATTTAGGACCACGTTGTCCTTCCTCCTCTCTCAGGTCGTGATCGCGGCGTCATTGAGTTGTCTCCACTGGTGGAGGGTCTAGAGTCTCTTTGTCGTGGAGGTGAATTCTTATGAGAAATTGTCGCCCTTCTCCCTCTTGGACCAAAATATTTTTCAGTATCTCACAAGTATTGTCAAGCTCCACCGAAAAGGCATTAGTCGAAACTCCCCCCGTGGCGATATGAGCGGTGGTGGTATTTGGCTGACTTTTTGGAAGCCAGAAACTATCCTTTGTATCTTTTTCCTGATATATTTTTGCAGAAAAAAGATTTGCCTATATAATTCTTCTACATCTAAAGCTTGCTAGAGTGTAGTTGGTATGGCATAGGTTCCGGTCTTTGTGCCAATCCTCCGACGTTATGGCTTTCCGAGTCCACTCCAAATAATCAACAAGGATGAGTCCAGTTACACATCAAATTAATCCTCATCAAGGTCTAAATCCCGACTAAGAAGCTCATTGAACTTGGTCGGAAACACAACGGTAAATCCACGAGATTGTACGGTCAAATAATCCATGCACTCGAGTAGATGCAGTTCATCTGACAGCCTGGCGGAGTCATGAACGAACACCTTCAGCAATGCTGGATGTTGGCGATAAAGCATACCCTACCCTAACACCCCCTCCCCCCCCAAAAAAAACAAAAACCCCACCCCACCCCACCCCACCTGTGAACCGCGCAAAACCGTCGTTAAATTTCACACAATTTAGCAAAAATATTTACAATTTTCCCTAGCTTTACTCTTAAGTGTATATGTGGTTTTTCGAGTTTTAGGGGTCGAACACAAGGAGAATGGCCTTGAGATATTACGATTCTTTTCAAAAGTAGGTCTTGTTTTGTTCAAATGTTCTAGATTGTTTAAGAAGGTTAATTATGTATTAGATGAAATTTAATCGAGTTCGTACACAATTATTTTGAAAATTCTTTAATAATATTTCCAAATGTCCAAAAGTTGCAAATTATATGTCAATGAAAACTAGAGAATGAGATCTTCACAATGCAAGGCAAATCAATTATCACTTTTATTCATATTTTTATGTAATTTTCGTTTTAATCTACACTTTTCATAATCAGTCAACAGAAATTTTCATAAAATCACAGAAAATCGAAAATTACTTCAACAATTACTAAAATTTTACAGAAATTAGGCAAGCAAGTTCAGATTATGTGGTAAAAATCTCAGATCAAAAAGATTGATATTCCAAAAGTTATGGTCAAAACTCAGAATATATGACAGAATTGGACCGAGAATGGTATGTGTTGCCAAAAGAGGGTGAAATTCAAATTTTATCCAAACAACAATGCAATTAAAATTCAGATCAGGCAACTACACTTCAAAATGATTTACTGAGACCTAGATTTTTTATTTATAGGATTTTTTTACTAATTTCTAAAAATCATAGAAAAACAATCAGATTCAAAATCAAGAACACAAAATTTAAAAAAAATCAAAACTTTGCACAGATTTTATCTTACAAATTTAACATAAAAGCATTGGGCACATATTATATGAAAGTTGTTCTAAAATATCTAAAGAAACACAAAATATTTTTTTTATAATTTTCTTAGATCAGATCTGAAGTCAAACAATTTTTTACTGAAACTGACAGAAACAAATTACAGAAAAATGTATTTTTGAATTTAGAGGATAAAAGTAGGGATTTTTAAGGCAATTTGATCAAGAATTGTATCATTAATCACAAAATATTCAATTTATCAGATTTGGCACAAGTTTGAATTATTTCCAACCAGAAAAACTCAGCAAATATATCAAAATTTCAGATCAAACACCAGTCAACCAACTAGTGTTTGATCTCAATTTTTGAACTAAAAACTTCACTAAATCAAGCAAAAACCTCAACCAAGATTCAAGATGATAAAATGGACTAACATGCAGAGAAATTCAGTTCTAAATGACCTAATTAATTCAACCAAATCGATTAAATCAAAAAAAACCAGATTTAACAGCATATTATGAACAGTAACCAAATCAGTCAATTTAATTCAAATTAAAGCAAGATTTCAAACAATTCAATCACAAAAGGCCTATCCCTACAAGATTCTACTCACACATAATAAGATCAACCGAAATTAGGCATGTGTTCATCATATTTTTATACAAATTTGATCTTGTGATCTAAAATTGGATACAAGAGATTAAATGAAAATTGGATCAAACCGAGACGTAGAAGATCAACCAGAAGCTCCCTTGAGCCGATTTGAACCTCCAATTGATGCTTGATCCAGCCGGAACCGCTCAATTGCCTTTTTCACCAAAATCAACCCGAATTGGTGAATTTTCACTCAAACTCGAAAATTGAAGCTCGAAAAGCTCTGAGATTCAGTAATGGAGTTACTGAAGCTTAAAGAAGATGATTAGAGAGTGGTGTGTTGAAAGAATTTGGAGAATGGAAGAATGAATTATCATGAATGGGTTGATCGGTCTAATTTATAGAGAGACTCGTCTGGAGAGTGGGGGACAAACCAAGCGATTCCATTGGCTCAGGCGGATCAAGTGGGGTGTACTGAAGATCTGTGCGAAATTTCGTTGAATTTGGTTGAGAAACGAACGATTTTGAATCATCGGATTTTTCATCCGTTTACTCGCGCGAACTGAACTGAATTCAGTTCAGATGCGATTTGAATCGTGTTACTGAGACTGACAGTGGGTCCCTTCAGCATAAGTTGTGGTGAAACGGGTCGTAATCGCGTGAAACGAGTCGCTATTCCGTTATTAATCTCTGCATTTTCAAACTGTCTTTTTTTTGATTTTCTGTGGCGAAACGGTGAGACGAGTCATAACTGATGAAACGAGTCGTCTTCTTATTCAGATTTTGGCGCTGAGTTTTGAATTAGATTTCCGGATTTCATGCGGCGAAACGAGCTGCATCTCGCTTGAAATGAGTCACTTTTGTGTGAGCTGGGTACTGACTCGTTTTAAGCTCGTTCCGCTGATCTGGTGTGGCGAACCGGTTTGAATCGCGTGAAACGAGTCATAACTGATGAAACGAGTCGTCTTCTCCTTCAGAATTGGCGCTGAATGCCTTTTCTCGATCTTCTGTGGCCTGCGATCGTGTGCTCGTCCTAAAACAATCCTCTGACAGCTTTGTAAGTTTCGAATTTGGACTTTGGATCGATTTTTCTCTTGGATTTCAGACCCGTTTACCCGTTTCTCACAACCATCGATTCGAGCTCGTGATTCTGTACATTTCGCTGTGATTCATCAACCCAGATCTCTTCTCCATCTTCTCACGAATCCACAGGGCTTTGAATGGTTGAAAACCGTTGAGTAAAACTCGAGTTTTGCTGATTTGAATGCCATCGGTTCGCTGTTCCGCCATTGCTGACCAGAGTGTGCAAATCGACCTCTTGTTCGCAATTCACGCAACGAAATCCAAAACGGTGACTCAGGCTTCGTTCGCAACTTCCTCACGATGCTTCACAACCATTATGACTTCCCAATCCGCCTCGAATCCAGAGAATTCCTCCATTAACCAACTCGGTTTCAGTTTCGCGAAAATAACCAAAATCTGCTGAACTCGTGAATCAAACTATGATTTTGAGTTGTTTTTCCATCGAATTGAGGCTTCTTAATTCATTGTGAGCCTTAACTAAAGCTTTACGACACGAAAAGAATCATCTTTGCTTGAGAAAAACGGAAATGGTTGATCGAATTCATTCGCTGTTCGAAACTCGACCGTTGGTTCATCCAGTTTGAAAAGTTCATTGAGGATTTCGTCGAACAGATTACGGAAACACGGATTTCTCGCTCGATTTCGCATCATTCGATGAGTTCTTCATACGGTTAGAAAGGGTAGACGATGGAGAAGAGAATGAGATCGGTTTTGGCTTGAATGGATGATGGTGGAAGGCACGGCAGGTCAACCATGGTTTCGGTCCGTTTTTGGCACTTGTTTTGGCCGAATTCCGGCGATCGCCGGAACTTTCAAGACCGGAGAATGGCACCGGCAAGCTCGTCTCGTCATGCTGAATCCATAGCTGGTTTGTTTGTTCGATTTCGAGCAGAATTGTGAATTATGAGGTTTGAAGAAGATGGGTTTGACCTGGTCAATTCGTTGACTTTGACCAATTTTGACCTGATTTTCAATTGGTGATTCTGAGAGTTCTAGAAGGTTTCTGATCACGAGGATTGTACCGTTGGGTTCGTTTCGTCGAGCTCTTCGTTTTGGTATACCGTTTGACCCATTTTGGAGAAGTTGACTTTTGGTCAACTTGGCGACTTTTGGCGTTTGGCTCGGTTTGACTTGGTTGTAGAAGGTTTTTGAATTGTCGTAAAAGTTTGGGGAATTTTTTGTAGAGTGTTTGAGGTTTTTAGTTGGCCATCTTTGGCCCATTATTTGCGTTTTGGTCCAATTCTTCATTTTATGGCCTTTTTGCCTGTAAAATCACACAAAAATGCATTAAGAGGTTTCAAATTATATTTTATGACTGTTTTTCATACATTTTATGTGAATTATGATTGAATTTGAGATGATAAAAACCCTAAAAATGTGTATAAAAATACACATTACAAATTCCACCACACTTAAACCAAGCTTGCCCTCAAGCGTAAATAAAATCAAGTTTTAGGGTTTTTAGAATCAGTTAAAGCGTTTTGAAAAGAGATTTAATTATTGCCATGAATGTTATATACTAATATTTGATTATTATAATAATACACGAAGGTCGAAGAATATCCATTAATAATTTCAAATTCAAGTTTATTTAAAATTCCCCAATCCTTCAAATACGAACCTTTTTCCAAAAAGTAATGCCCTAATTTTGTTTTTGATATTTTCTCCCCCTAAATTTAAAATGGTGAATTTATAAAATTTACCCCAAAAGTTTCAACTAACTCAACTTTCTCTTTTATAAACACGTAAAGGTTGGTATGCTATCCACTCAAGTTATCAAAAGACAAGCTGTGCTTTGCACGTACAAAAAAAAATCCTTCATTTTCTATTGCGGATATGTAAAAATTTTTCTTTTTCAAGGGTTTTAAAATAATTTTTCACATTTTTGAATTCTTTTTTGTGAAGGGATAACAGGTTACGATTTCGGTCACTTGCTTTTAGTGCGAAAATTAGAGATGGGCATACGAGTCATTAGCTATGTCTTGAAAGATAGGTTGAGTTAGAAAAATTTTGCGAAACTAGTGGTATTAAAAGTAAGGTTTGATTTCTCAAAAGTTTTAATCACAGCATTACTTTAAAGAAAACGATTTATAATTTCATTAAAGGGGCAAGTGAAATATTTATGAATTTTCGAACGCTTAATGGATTTTAAATGGATATTATAGATGAGATGAGGTGGAAAATATGGCATTCATGATGATAATTAATCTCTTTTTGAATTTTCAAATCTTTTCATCATTTTCCAAAACCCTAAGTATTTTTCAAAATTTGCTTGAGAGGGCTTTAGTTTCAAAAATCTTTTTCTTGTTCAAAACCTTTACTTTTTTTTTTTTTTTTTCATGTTTTTCTTTAAAACACACAAAATTTTATTTACAAAAACAGACAAAAATGAAAGTAAAATTTAAATTTTTATGGTATTTATGAGTTTTGTTGTTGTTTTTTTTTTTGTTGAAAGTTTTTAATTTTTTTCAGTTTTTATGAATTTTTACAAGAAAATAAAACTTGGTTTTGCACAAAACCACCCCACCACACTTAAACCTTTGTTTGTCCTCAAACAAAAAGTTCAAAAATGAGACTCTTGTGGAAATTGGAAAAATTGTTGGGGTTTTGTGCAAAACCTCCTCCACCACACTTAAACTTTTGCGTAGCAAATGTTTAAGTGTGAAAGAGAGTTTTGTAAAAAGAAGAAAAATAAAATAAAGAAAGGAAAAATACGACCTGATGGGACGAGTTGCCTCTCGCCAAGCGCTCCCGTTTTACGTCTCGAGCCCGACGCCTTTGTGTTAGCCTCTCTCGAACGGGTCGTAAACATGAACAAATCCTTGTAGGAGCTTACTTAGTGGTAAGAGATTCAATCCGTGTTGCCTATCTTTGGTTTTGCAGATAGAAATGACTGGTCTTCCTGGTTTTGAAAGGAGTTTGAGATCGGTTTTCGTTGAGAGGGGTAATTCAATACCCAACTTTACTCCTTCTTGATTGGTTGGTAGGTCGATGTACATCACACCGCTTATCTCAAGGTTGGTGTAATGTATGATTTGACAAGATACGGGTTTTGTGGAAGTTTGTGGAATTTTCTCGAGTTTGGGAATGGTCGGTTCGTCCAAATTGTCAATCTTTGAGTCATGGTTTGACTCATCCTCGTCCTCGACCCATAGTTTCTCTAAAATATTTTTTGAGCACTTTTACACCCCCAACTATTTAAATTGAGCACTTCTACACCCTCCATCCGTTAAGTATCCAGTCACCCATTAATTGATGACGTGGCATGCCTATGTGTCAAAAATATTAATATTAAATAATGAGTTGGACTTTTAAATAAAAAAAAATTAAACCATCTCTTCTTCCCCCCTCTTCTCTGTTACGTGAGAAAGAAAGAAAGAAAGAAAGAAAGAAAAAAAGAAACCCCTCCTCTCCTTGCTCCGCCGCCGGTCATCCAAGCCGCCGGCGCCGGCCTCAGTCACCGCCGGAGCCACGTCCTCCCCGCCTCCACCTCCTTCCTCTAAGGTTCCTCTTCTCTCTTTTTCCCAAATTCAAAACCCTAGTTTGATTTTTTTGCTTTTTTTTAAACCGAAATTTATTTAACTTTTGTTTCAATTAGGTCAAATTAGACTAATTGATAATCAATTATGGTTAATTTTTTTATATAATTTTGGTCAAATTTGTCTAATACAGTGCTTACATTATGGTTAATTTTTAATGAAGATTTGATTAAATGAATCAAATTATCTCAATTATATCCTAATTGTTCTTTTTTAATATTTAATTAGGATCAAAATCCTAATCATTAAGGTATAAATTAGGTATATATTGGATCATTTAGGTATAAATTGTTTAAATTAGATATAAATCATGGTTAGATTTTATATAAATTGGATCATATTATGCTTCATTAGTGACTAAATATGGTTCTTATGTTTTTTCAGTGTGTGTATGATTTTCAAATGAACTAAGCGCGAGCAGATGAAGGGAAGTCGCCGCAAGGAACAACGATCAAATCATGTTTTGTGGATTTTTTTAGTGTTCGACTTGATTGTATTGATACCGATTAAAACTCATTTGGTACAAAGAAAATCCTCGCGCTACAATTCAAAAAATAAAAGAACACATCAAATGTCACAAAATGCATACAAGTCTTTCAAAACACAAAAGATTATACTAAATGCGATAAAACAAACAAAAATTCTAAAAACATAAAAATACACCAAATATCAATCATGCATACAATCCATTAACATTGAACACAATCTAGTTGTTTGGCGTCTGATTTAAAGATTGACTAGTAGATGGAACCCTTGATCTTTGATTTTGATCCTAAAATAAGAAATATATGTTAAAATAAATATAATAAATATACACACAAATTTAATATGAGAAATATTACTTGATTTTTATTTTTGGGACAAGTTATTCTATTATGACCCGCTTGGCGACAACTACTACATTTCACAATTTGACCCGATTTTGTCATTTTAGAAGGTGGAGGTTTTGGCACGACACCTTGTTCACGCCGAGCATGCTTTTTAGGTCTACCGGGCATCTTTTTTTTATAAGGTGGTAACGGAGCATCAAAATCTGTTTTAGGCCAATCTTGCCTACCGACAACCGGTGCCATAAAATTAGAATATGTTTTACGGTGCATTTCATTTTTGAAACAATCCGCCACATAATTCAATGGTTCTTCTCCCTTGCTATATATAACACAAACGGCATGAGGACAAGGAATACCAGAAATATTCCACATCCTACAAGAGCACTTATGATTTCCCCTATCAATCACATACCCGTGTTGTTTGATTTCCCCTTTCGCGTTTGTGACATTTTGCAAAACCTCGTAACCTTCATGACCATTCCAAATTACATGGCAATTTCTATTTAGCTCAATGTTTTTATTTAATTTCTTGCAAATATTAGGGCAAATGTTACCCGGGTAATTCTCACCTTGATGTGCGATTTCTGCAATTCTAGTCATAACCTTGTGTCTAATATCTTCTAACATGGTTATAATTGGTTTATGTCTACAATCTTTTATCCAACTATTAAATGATTCCGACATGTTATTATCAACTATATCACACTTACAATATTCCTTAAAATATGCTCTACACCAATGCTTTGGATGAGTCTTTAGAAGATCATCTGCTGCTTCGACCGATACATCCCGAATAAACCCTATATGCTCTTCATATTTGGGTATGGAAGAAGACCAAGCACACAACCAAAATAAATAATGTAAATTTCCACTACTATGCTTCTTGCCCCAATTGTTAAGTATGTGTTTAGCACACATTCTATGCTCCGCATCAGGCAAGTACTGCTCGATTGCTATTCGTAATCCCTATACAAAAATACAAACATAAATAAAGAATGTTGAAAATTAGAAATAATTAATTTAAAAAATACAAACGTAAAAAATAAAAACATACCTTTTGTTGATCGCTAAGCAAAACCCATTGAGCACCCAGTCTCATCTCCAAGTCATTTGACAATAGATCTAAAAACCAACCCCAATTATTCTTATTTTCCACATCTACAACGGCCCAAGCAATGGGATACATTTGATCATTAGCGTCTCTTCCAACCGCAGAAAGTATCTCAAATTTTATTGGCCCCTTCGAAAAAGATCCATCTAAACCAACAATTTTTCTACACCCACTAGAAAATCCTTTCTTACACGTACCAAAACAAATATAAATTCTATGAAAACGGGGCACTTCATCCCCTTGATTTCGCTTGACATTTATCCGTATAGTATTATCTTTATCCGCTTCTAACAATGCATGTGCATAATCCCAAATTTTTGCATATTCTTCGGTATAACTTCCTAAGTACTTTCTCATTACTTTCAATTTCACTCTTCTATATTGGCTCACCGTGACATTAACCGCCATCTCTTGCCTTATTACCTTTTGCATTTCAACCGATTTCCATCCCGGATGTGATCTAATTCTCTCTTCATATTTGATAGCAAGAGAAGTTGACGTTAAATAATTACACTTAAAAGAAGGAGCATACGTATGTTCGGAATGAAAAGTTTTAACCATAAAGTTGTTGCTTCTATTATCTAAAGAAGCATATATAACCCACGGACATCCGGAAATTTTGCATTTCGCTTGTACTTTCTCTTTCTGACTTTTTATAATTTTAATTTCTTTTACATTTTCCCTTGCATATTTTCTAATCGCATCCCTAAATTCCGGAGCTCCGGGATAATTTTTTCCAAGATGAAATGCGGTACAAATATTTTGTTCGTAAATTGCCGGATATACAATATCCAAAGGTTCATCGTTACACTCATCACAATCACTAGAATATGAAAACTCACTATTACTATTCTCAACATTATTTTCCCAACCTTCTTTTTCACCATCCAATTCAACACCCCAAAATGTCCCAACAAAATCCATATTTTCGTTCATACTCAAGTGTTCGACATACAACTCAATAAACTCCACTCTTGTGAAATTCGAAAACATTTCCCGAACAGAGGAATCGGAATATAGAATTTGCAAGATATCACTTTCCGGCACCCTAAAATGCAATTTTGAAATATCACGTAAACTCAATTTCTCCTCTATCAAGCATTTAAGGTTGGTGTATGTTAAAACATCTACAAAATCTCCCAATTTATTATCTTGGCCATTAGCATACACCCACTCGGAATTTTTAAACGAAAATGAACTATTATAGAAAATCTTAAAATAACAACCGGTAAACATTTGAGAATTTTCTACAATAAAATTAATAAAAAAATTAATTAGTTAGGTTCATTGAAGGAAAAGAACTAACAAAGTGTAAAAAAAATAAAATAAATAAAATAAATAAAATAATTACGTGATGAAGAAGACGAGGGAAGTGAAGAACCTTGCATCTTAAGATCTTGAAGGTACTTGATGATTAGGATTTTGATCCTAATTAAATATTAAAAAAGAACAATTAGGATATAATTGAAATAATTTGATTCATTTAATCAAATCTTAATTAAAAATTAACCATAATGTAAGCACTACATTAGACAAATTTGACCAAAATTATATAAAAAAATTAACCATAATTGATTATCAATTGACCTAATTGAAACAAAAGTTAAACAAATTTCGGTTTAAAAAAAGCAAAAAAATCAAACTAGGGTTTTGCATTTGGGGAAAAGAAAGAAGAGGAACCTTAGAGGAAGGTGGTGGAGGCGGCGAGGACGCGGCTCCGGTGGTGGCTGAGGTCGGCGCCGGCGGCTTGGATGGCCGGCGGCAGAGCAATGAGAGGGCGGGCGGAGCAAGGAGAGGGGAGGTTTTTTTTTTTCTTTCTTTCTTTCTTTCTCACGTAACAGAGAAGAGGGGGAAGAAGAGATGGTTTAAATTTTTTTTATTTATTTAAAAGTCCAATTCATTATTTAATATTAATATTTTTGATACATAGACATGTCACGTCATTAATTAATAGATGACTGGATATTTAACGGATGGAGAATATAAAAATGCTCAAATTAAATAATCGGAGCTGTTTAATTGTTCAAAAAATAATTGAGGGATCACAAGTGCTCTTTTTGAATAGGTGGGACGTAAAATGTTTTCCCTAAAATTTACTACACCTTTATTACCCTTGTGTCCTTACTTCTCTCCCCCCTTCAACGAGAAACTCCAGATCGGAACTCCCCTTCAACCCAAAACTCACCTCTTGAACAACAGAGAAAATATTCTTCTACTCTTGCAAGGAAATAACCTCCAATCTCCAGTTGGCGAATGGAAAGGGATCTTCTCACTATTCTCAGATCCCGATCCGACTCTTGATTCGATCGATTGGATCTGTAGTTTGTGCATCCACTCATGGCGGGGGCTGTGTCAGCTCTCTTCCTGTTGGATATAAAGGGCCGTGTTCTTGTATGGCGCGACTACCGCGGCGACGTGTCTGCCGTACAGGCTGAGCGATTCTTCACTAAACTCATCGAAAAAGAGGTTTCTCATTCTGTCTCTTATCAGATCCAATGTTTTCATGATTATTTTTAATTACGAGGTCAATTTGTTCATTTTTCAAAACAATTTGGAACATTAGACCTTACTGAATCATTTGTTCTTATTAGATCCAACTTTGACTCGATACTTTGAGGTTATGAAGTTGTAATTGCAGTACGAGATTCTTACTGGATCTACTTTTGTGCTAAAAATGATATATACCTTATTGTGTAATTCTGTTCTGGGTTTGTAAGATCGGAAATTTATTGTCTAATTTGTTTCTGTTTGGATTAATAGGCAGATCCGGAATCACACTCTCCTGTAGTATATGATGATGGAGTCACGTACATGTTTATACAGCACAATAATGTGTTTTTACTGACAGCATCTAGGCAGAATTGTAATGCTGCTAGTGTGCTTCTCTTTCTTCACCGAGTTGTTGATGTGAGTATATTTGTTTTGGATTTAATTTAAATTGGTCTTATTTGATTTATTTTGTTATGTGGGAATGAAAGATGACAAAAAAAAGGCTTGTACGAGGCCTGATTGTTATTTAGAACATGTTGAAAGGACTGCTGTAAAAATGAATCATCAAATGCTTTTGCAACTGTTTAGCATAGTTCGCCCCAATTATGCCTTCAATTTATTTCATTTAATTTTGTTTTTTCATTATTTGATTTTGATTGTGTTGGCACCTGAAATACCTGTGTGGTAGTGGACTGAATGTAAAACATTTATCCCACTGTGCAGTTTGATGTCAAATTTAAACCAAGGATCAATTGTATTAACTCAGACTCGAATTTACCCTCATTATGCAATTGAACCTCAATACTTTCCAACTAGCCTAATTTGTCCTCAATTTATTGTATTTTCTTTTGGGGTTTTCTCTGTTGGTACATGAGGATAGTCATTAAAAGCTGGCAAATACTGGTACATACCAATGTTATTTTTTACTTGATGCACCATTGCTTAATACCTCAATTAGATTCCCTTTTACAATGATGTCAATTATCACTTGATTATTTCTTTTTCACCTAATTACTTTGAACGGATAAGGGTCTGTCCCGCTACTATTTTTTTTTCTAATTAAGCATTAACAAACCAATTTAGTTCAATCGACTCTCAATCATACAATAGAACCTTAAGTTTGTTATCTATTCTCTGATATTTGATTATTGGTCTCCTTGCTTGGCCGACTTTACCAGTAAAGTAATACTTCAATTTAATTTCAACTTGCAGGTCTTCAAGCACTATTTCGAAGAATTAGAGGAAGAATCTCTTAGAGATAACTTCGTTGTAGTGGTAAATGAAAGATGACCTAATCTCAATATTCAAATTATTATCTATCTTTTTGTTATTTTGAAACATACACATCTTTTAACTTACCAAAACAAGTTATAGCTTCACAAGTGATTTAATTCAGAAATTCCTTAGATAATCTCACGTATTAATTTTTATAATTTGTTTTTGATTAAAGTATGAGCTGCTTGATGAGATGATGGATTTTGGGTACCCTCAATACACTGAGGCAAAAATATTGAGTGAGTTCATAAAGACAGATGCTTACAGAATGGAGGTCACTCAGAGGCCTCCAATGGCCGTCACCAATGCGGTTTCTTGGAGAAGTGAAGGCATTCGTTACAAGAAAAATGAGGTAAATTTCCCTTTTTACCCTTGGAAAATGAGGGTAATTCATTTGTAACCTTGCATAGGAAGAATCTTTGAAGAACCAATTTGTTTATTGGGATAAATGAACCGCTAGTCCCTGTATTTTAACTAGTTGCACGTTTAGTCTCTGTGCTTTTGATTTAGACTTTTTGGTCTTGTACTTTATATATTGTGCACATTTAGTCTGTCACTTAATGGAAGTAGCTAACACCGTTAATTTCTTTTTAATAATGACTATTTTGCCCTTACAATTTTTAATGAAAAAAAAAATCCTTTATTTTTACAAAAAAATAATTCTATAAAAATTATAATAAATGCAATATATTTTTTATTTTTATTAAATTTGAATAAATCATTGTATTTTGATATCATTTAAAGGGATAAAATTGTCATAACAGAACAAAAGTTAATTGCGTTAACTACTTCAGTTAAGTCTTAAGTGAAGGACTAAACATGCACAATTGCTAAAGTACAAGGACCAAAAAGTCTAAATCACTAGTACAGGGACTAAACGTGCAACCAATTTGAGTACAGGGACTAACAATGCATTTATCCCTTCTTTTTCACCCTTGGAAACCTCGTAATATCATTTTTACCCTTGCATAGGAAGAATTTTTCATGATCTTATTTGTTTTAGTGTTTTCTTTTTAATTTGTGGATTTAGGTGTTTTTGGATGTGGTGGAGAGTGTGAACATTCTTGTGAATAGCAATGGACAAATTATTCGCTCAGATGTTGTTGGTGCGTTGAAAATGAGAACATATTTGAGGTACTGTCTATGCTTTATCATTTTTTCATGTTCTTTTGGGTAATAACTATGTTGAGGCCAAAATAAACGATAGGTAAGTACCAACTAATCCCTTGTTTAGATGCACAAGAATTAATAGAATCAAGTAGGTTTTTTTAGGATTAGGGGGATTTGAAGGAAATCTTATGCAATCTGGAAAATGCTGGAATTTGCATAATGATTGTTTTGATCCAATTTTAGGGAATTGCAGGAAGTTATCATGTTTCAATTTCTGTAATTGTTATTAACTTATTTTTACAATGTAAAAAAAAATTAAAAGAACTACTAAACAATAAGAAAGAAATGATATATTGTCTCAAGCACAATTCAATTACCAGACATGATCGACATTGGCCCCTTGGGCTCAAAAATCCTTTTCGGTGAATGACATTCAGAATTAATATATTATAAGTTAAAACTTACAAAATTAACTACTGAATTTCACTATATAAAATTCAAGTCATTACCAATTTGTTTAATAAAATAACCACATACATGATAGTGCTATTATTTATGTTCTTAACTGGTATATTATTATATATAATTTCAACTTTCGTTAAGAAACAAATGATATACAATAGTGTGTTATGAATGTATTTTTTATTCAATAATACTTTAAGTATTAGTTATGAGTTTTTTTTTAAATTTCAGTAAATAGACATGGACTAATTGTTTTTTTCAGTATCAACTCAAGGTGTACTTTTGCATTTAGCTGGTTGTGGAAAATTTGTAATATATTATTTAGTTATAATAATATTGAATTAGTGGATTATGATGATATAAATATTTCATATACATATCTTAACAAATCGTGCAATTAATTAATCAAAAGGTCAAGTTTTGTTTTATTGCACCTTTCCATACAAAATTTCTCCAACATTTTATAAATCTCAACTTCCCGAACAATCCTAAAGAACATCCAAACATACTTTCTTAAAGATTTCCTCTTTTCTTTTAGACCTACTCTAATCTAAAAATTAATATCAATCAAACAAGCCTTTAATCTGAGATGAACCAGCCACGAAGTTTGTCTTTGATCTTTTTAAGATCATATATGGATAATGAAGTGTTTCTTATGAATTCTCTGTTCAATATTTTCTTTTTCCTCAAAAATTTCTATGTATGATTATGTAATATTTTATATGTTTGTTCATTTATATATAAATTTTGAATATTTGGTGCAGTGGAATGCCAGAGTGTAAGCTGGGATTAAATGACAGGGTTCTTCTTGAAGCTCAAGGACGTGCTACAAAAGGCAAAGCTATTGATTTGGACGATATCAAATTTCACCAGTTATTATTCTCTCTCTTAATTGCTCTGCCTGATATATATACATTACATCCTATCCCTGATAATTTTGAAATTTCTGGATTTTTAAAAAGCTAATTTGGACAATTTGGAAATATTCATTTTTTTTTATTGTGAAGGTGTGTTCGTTTGGCACGATTTGAGAATGACAGGACTATATCTTTCATACCGCCAGATGGCGCCTTTGATCTTATGACTTACCGTCTTAGCACTCAGGTGAAATTTATTGTCTCTTTTTATTAATATTTTTTACTTTTCTACTTTATTCAGTGATTACTTCCCGAGCCCTTGCAAAACCTTTAAAAATCTCTTAAAATGCTTAAAAAATGATAAACCTTTGCGTCCATGTAAATTATTAAAGGATCTAGTTAACTCATTGTCTTAACAACTTAACTTAGCTGGTCAGTACTTGACCTTATTGAATAAAATAGGAAGTGCATAGGGTAGTTCTGATTTTGCAGGGTTATGCAAGAAATATTTTCATTCAAATTTTGATTTATGCTCTGTTTTTTTTTTAATTATTTAGGTGAAGCCATTGATATGGGTAGAAGCACAAGTAGAGAAGCACTCAAGGAGCCGCATTGAACTGATGGTTAAGGCAAGGAGCCAGTTCAAAGAAAGAAGGTTATTTTATTTCTCTTTAATTAAAACTAAAACCATAGTAGTTTACTCCAATCGCTCTAAAATATCAAATCATATAAGGTTCTTGTCTAGAATTTGAACCCTATAATCACATCTTATGTTATTCATGCAAACTAATTTAGCGCGTCACCACCTCTTATATCTGGCTATTCTCGTAAGTAAATTATTGAAAAAAAAAAATTAAGCCTCAATAAATTACAATCAAACTTCATTTCTCCAACTAAACATCATTATGAAAGTTTGCATCAATAATGTTGTGCAGCAACTTATCAAACTTTATGGTTGCAATTTTAAAAAATAATGATTTGTGATTTTTCTTTTTAAACTTTATAGCACGGCTACAAATGTTGAAATAGAAGTACCAGTACCAGCCGATTCAACAAACCCTAATATAAGGACTTCTATGGGCTCAGCTGCATATGCGCCAGAAAATGATGCTTTGGTCTGGAAAATCAAGTCATTTCCTGGCGGCAAAGTAAGCTTCAACATCTTCGTTTAGTTTAAGGGAAATTAAAAAAAAACCCTAACTTTTCTGAATATTACAAAAAAACCCCTATATTTTTCAGATTTTCAAATAAACCCCTATATTTTTGGAAAAACATTTTATAATAGGTTTTTTTGAAAATCTGAAAATATAAGGTTTTTTTTTTGTAATATTCAGAAAAGTTAGGTTTTTTTTTTAAAACGATGCTTTGGTCTGGAAAATCAAGTCATTTCCTGATGGCAAAGTAAGCTTTCTTCCTTATTTCAACATCTTAGTTTATTTTAAGGGAAATTTTCAAAAAAAACCCCTAACTTTACTGAATATTACAAAAAACCCCATATATTTTTCAGATTTGCAAAAAAAATCCTATATTTTTGGAAAAACATTTTATCATAGGGGGTTTGATGGGAATTTCAGAAAAATTAATTAATAATTAGATGGAAAAGTAGATGGAGGGGGTTTTTTGAAAATGAAAAGTTTATCATAGTTTTTTTTAAAATCTTTAAATATAGGGTTTCTTTTGTAATATCCAGAAAAGTTAAGTTTTTTTTTGAAAAATTTCCCTTAATTTAATTAATCACCAGACTAGAAGCATTTTTCTTAGCTCCATTTAGTGTGTGTCCAGTAGTGGCTTGTATTTGTGCTAAACTGTTATTTGATCCTTCATTGATTAATATATATATATATATATATATATATATATATATATATATATATATATATATATTTTTGTGTGTGTAGGAGTATATGTGTAGGGCAGAGTTCAGTTTGCCGAGCATTACAGCTGAAGAAGGGGTTCCTGAGAAAAAAGCCCCCATCCGTGTCAAATTTGAGATACCTTATTTCACTGTTTCTGGCATTCAGGTATTATTTTTAATTATATTTATTATTTCTTGGAAATATGACTTTCAGTAATATATGATCATACTTGGAAACTTAAGTCGTGCAATATGGCATGAACTATCAGTACTGAAATTTATCTTCTATTGAGCCTCAATTTAGTGAAAACGAACTTTCCTCTCAACTGCATATATTAGACCTTATAAACCCTCAAACTGGAAAAATGTAGCCTTAGTTTAAGACATTTTGGCCCAAATATACCTTCACCAAATGATACAAAAAGAAGAAACAAACTGAATTGAAAATGACCTAACTTTATGTGGGGTACTGAATTTTTATTGGGAATCCTTGCCTCATAGAAGATCAGTTTAACAGTTATGACACTGGATTTTAATTTTATTACAGGTGAGGTACCTAAAAATCATTGAAAAGAGTGGGTACCAAGCATTACCATGGGTGCGATATATCACTATGGCTGGAGAATACGAACTCAGGCTCATTTGATTTATTAATCAGAATAAATAATAATCCATGCAAATCAAAATATGCTATGTTTCGGACCCAATTTTTTTGTATGTTTTTCTTGATTTTAGAATTCTTGTTGTTTGCTATATATCTAGTACTTTTCAGTAGAGTTGCTGGTTTGGGTTTTGCAGTACATTCTTTATTTCTCAGATATATATATATATATATATTTTTTGATGTATTTTGAGTTTTCTTGTTTCGTTATACTGTTCATAATAATTGGTTGTGTAAAAGTTTTTTATATTTGCTGTTCAGTACTTTATTTAACCTGATATTGAAGAGAAATGTTGGCAATAAATTGGATTGATGACCTCCAAAATTCTGTGGCAATGTCAGGCTGAAAATGACATTGGGCATTAGAGGCAATGTATTTTAGTTTAGTGATTTGGTGATGCACGACGGAGTTTAAAATAAAAAAAATATAGTATATAAGCTTTCATTTTTTGTAAATAGTATATAAATATAAAAAAGTAAATAGTATACACAACAAATACTATATACGTAAGTGAAAACAATACATAGAAAGAAAAATAGTACATAATTTCATATATGCCACTACAAAAACTTGAAATATCATATTTGCCATTATAAAAACTTAAATATCATATTTGCCATCATAAAAACTTAAAAATATCATATATGCCATTACAAAATCTAAAATATCATATTTGCCATTACAAAAACTTAATATATCAAATTTGCCATTAAATTTACTCAAAACTTAATACCATCTATTTTTTCCGTTAAAATTAACGGTCCAATCTTATAATTACCATTATATCCCTAAATTCATTTCATGAATTAGATTCATATTAAACATCTCTCTCTCTCTCTCTCTCTTCATGATTAAGATTCATATATAAGCAAAAAAGTTTATTTTTTTTAATTTGAAGTCAAAAGAATTTGATATGAGAGAAATGAATTGATTATTTTTTTGAATAATTTTTTCTCTCGTGTCAAATTATTTTGACTAACAAATTGAAGTGAAAATTATTTTTGTTTATATATGAATTTCAATCATGAAGAGAGAGATAGAGAGAGATCATCAAATGAATTTTTAATATGAAATCTAATTCATTAACTAAATTTAGGGGTATAATGATAATTATAAGATTGGACCGTTAATTTTAACGGAAAAAATGGATGATTTTAAGTTTTGAGTAAATTTGATGGCAAATATGATATATTAAGTTTTTGTAATGGCAACTATGATATTTAAGATTTTGTAATGGCATATATGATATTTTTAAGTTTTTATAATGCAAATATGATATTTAAGTTTTTATAATGGCAAATATGATATTTTGAATTTTTGTAATGGCATATATGAAATTATCCCCATTAAAAAGCGGAAAAACATTATATATAAATGTCGTCGCGCTTTAGGAATGCTTTAGCCCGTCGTGTTTTTACATTTTCCTTTATTTTATGCAAAACCTGGGTTAATCGTTAACCTTGAAAAAGTTTTACAAGTGAAAAACTTACAACATAAAGCTGTTGGTATCGCACAAACCTTTACATTTTTTTTATTTTTAAATTTCTGTTTGTTGTAGAAGTGTTCAAAAAAGAATCTTACGCTAACTTGCATGTAGCATTTCTTAGTGAGCTTTGTAACCAGAAGGATTTATTTCAAATTTATCAAATTCTGATGCATTCTTTATCTTCTCAGGGTGATGATATTTCGAGCACTTACTTTCCTGGATTGATATGGTGGCAAGCAAACAATGGGGTATACAATGTAAAACAAGGATACAAAATACTATTCTGCCAGAAATTAGGGTTAAGGTGAATTAAAACAGACCAACGTTGTTTTAGAATCTAGTGGTTAAGCAAACCCACCTCTAGTAGAGTGGTAAGATATCATCCTACCAATTCAAAGATTGTGGGTACGAAATTCGGCGAAGCCGGTTTCCTTCAAAAAAAAAAAAAGAATCTAGTTGTTAAAGTTATGTCTCAAGTTAAAATTTACAAAATAGTCCATTCTTAAGAAATTTACTGTTGTTCGAATTATTTGATTTTGGGTAAAAAGATAATTTAGACGATGGTCTAGTTTGGTTCAGAGCCTAAACTGACCGGTATTGATCACAAATTCACAAATTTGAGCGAACAAAGCTAACATCAACACAACATTGCCTGAACCCACTGCATGTTAACCACAGCTACTCATCATGCATTTATTGTTTTTTATTGAATATAAAGGGCTTTGTTTTTCACTTTTATTTTTTGATTTTTATGAATTTGTAATAAGAAGATTTGATTTCATGCATAGATCAAGTCAAACTCAATCATCATATGTTAGTTACAAAGCAAAACTCTCCTGTCAAACAATCAAATTATCAAACCACACTGATTTATTAATGCCGACATCTTATAATCTTTTAAATTTTCTAGCTCATCTCTTGTGCATCAAATTCAAGAATCTAGTGAAGTAGGTTTGCTCCAAGGTTGAGACAGTTGCTGACATGGTGGTCGAGGTTGATGTGCAGACTTCCAATGGGGTTGCTCATCTCTGGCACCTCATCAATGCCATCCTGGCATGTTGTCACCATTGTACCTGTACAAAATCCCAACTCCAATATCACAAATTTATGAATAAAATGATTGCCATTAATTAATGAAGATGGATCATATTGCCATTCATTATGATGATGAATCAGACGATCATCTGCATTGCATATCTTACCTTTTTTTGGGATCTTTGATCTCGTTGGTTTGGTTTAGATGTGGAACAATTTCATAAATTAGTAATTAATTAAGGTAACTGAGAGTCACTTATTATGAATAAAAAAAAGATGTGCAAATAATGCCCAAAATTTGAGCTACTTGATAGACATGTTAATAGAGAAAAGCAATTATGATAATGGTTTACCCAAAACCAATCTTACCTGCTGCGGACAACTCGGTCATTAGATCGGCATGGTTACCACCGGTCTTAACTAGATTTTGTGAATTCCGGAGCGCATCAACTGCTAAATCATAGTTGTCATAGCATGCACTGAGCGTGCTTCCTTTTATTCCTGGATAATCCTTGCCTTTTGCTTTCATCAAGCTGGACACCTCCACCCGGGCCTTTTGAGCCTTAACAATTGCTGCGTCCAATGACGCCTCAATTAGGCCGACAGGTGAGGTAACGTGAGGTGAGGCACTGGCCACCTCTTCACAAATCTTCGAATAATGCACAGCATGTTTGCATATGGCAACTGGGTCGAATATGGATCTGCGATTAATACGACGCAAATGACGGCTCTCACTAGTTATAGCTGAAAAGCCGAGGATGACGAGAGCCAAGATTAAAAGGAAATTGGTTGCTGACTTCCACGCCATTCCTTGTATTTTGAGAAGGACAGAGTTAAGGATGTAAAGAAAATTTTGATCAACCTTCCCAAGGCTCAAGGCTTCTTATTTTTGGCAGAGATGAATGGAGGTGTTTATGAAAGAAGGATAGGTCGATGGTGATTGGAATGCCAGGGGGGTGACATATAAAGGGGAGTTTGCCTTGTTTTGATCCGTTGGCAGGGGCTATAAATCATAGTTTCTGTGATGTCAATAGAGTGGCGATTTGTGAAGCAGGTGGAAGACTTATATAGCATGTGAGCAATAATAACTCGTCATAACTAGCAATACATAGTAACGCCACAGAAAAGAGGGAATGGGTCATTTGGGGTGTATGGCTTGGCTTCATTTACGCGGGTGCATGAATTGGAATGGTTTAAAAGACAAACAGTTTATAATTAGATTGGTTGGAACATATTGCTGAGAAATTTTCAGGCTAGGTTGTTCCAATTTGCAAAAGGAACTATATTTATTTATTTATTTATTTATTTTAGTGCTACTAAAATGATCTTATTTATGCCCACAGTTATACCTATAAGGTGGTAGTTATATTTTTTATATGGTAATTATGGAATTTTAATACATGGTAATTTGAATATAATCGCATCACTTTCGGAAAAGAATAAAAAAATTCAAAAATCTTAATTACCACCTTTGAATGAGTGCAGAAATGAGGGCCAACTAAGTGATCCCGTTTATTTATTGAGTTACATGCAGTTTGCAGATTTATATTTTATTTTTTTTACTTTGTACATTTATCTTCTGCTTTATTTTTACTTTGCTCCTTCAGGCTTCATCAATTAAAAGATGATGATGACATTAAAATTTGAAAGAATTAAAAGGAAGAAAAATACTTAAAGTCTTAATTTAACAAAGTGCATAATTTGATACATCAATATTGTTCATGTTTCTTTTTTTTTTTTGCTCAAAACCCGCAGGTGTTCATTCATTCAAATAAAAGAGTTTCTTTATACAATCACCCAGACCCTCATCTGCCCGAATTAACATCTATTTTTTTTTTTGAAGGAGAGTTATAGGCGATAGCCTACCTCTCGAAATTTCATTAAACAAAAAGCAAATTACAATTTCGACTCCACTTACAGAGAAGTGTCGTCTATTTTACAAGACAAAGGATCACGCTACTTAGTTACAGAGAAGAAAAACTAAAAGCGAGACTAAAGAAAAGAAGAAAGGAAGAAAGGAAAAAAGAACATGATTAGCTCAGTAAAGAATTTTCCACGCAGTTGCTTGATTCCAGGTCATGTTGAAGATGAAAGACGGCGATGTGGCTTTTGAAGAGAAGACTCGTCGATTCCGCTCTTTCTATATTTCCCAAATTGAACAGAGCCAAATTCTGTCCCAATCTTGTTTAAATTCCTTTGGCTGTCTTCTTCGGTTTGCAATCGTCTGGAGCTGACAGACAAAGATCAAAGTTGTTCAGTTGTCAAAATTCTTTGAACAACCCCAGCAAAAGGTCAACAATGTGACATCCAACATTCTCAACCGTGTCAAAAATGAGTAGGTTCCATTGCACAAAAGGTAAAACAAGGTTTGATGCATGTTAAAGACATGGTATTGGCAATGGCACAACTGGGGGAGTCTAATTAGCTTCAGTGGTGAGGTTAACAACAAACCGAATAATGATGTACTTGTGGATATTCCAATCGGTTCACTTCATACCTAGGGTCTCTCCGAATAAGGCCTTGCCAAATACTCAATTTATCAAGAATAACATGCTGGACCAGCTACACCAACAAAAGTCCAACGAGCCAGTGATACAACCGTAATAACCTCCAGCTGTTGACCGAAAGAGTTGGTCGATTTCTATTTTCTTGGTATCATGATGGTAGGGGTGTTCATTTGGTCACTTCTGGTCAAATTGAACCGAATAAGGTCAAGCCGAATTAAACTAAACCAAATTAAGTTCAAACCAAACCGTATTGAGTAAGTTATAGAACCGATTTAAAACCCAACTAAATAATATATTAGATGATTTTAAAGTTAGAATTTTTCAGTAAAACAAACTATTTTATATTATATTAAGAATACAAATAAATTATACATAATATAATTATGTAAGAGCTCTAGTACATTAACGGGCCTAGCTCAACCAATCAGGCCCACATCATATTGTTCTGAAAAAAGTTTAAGATTAGTTGGTACTAGTAGTAATGTACCAATCTATTTAAGTAATTCAAATTTACTTTCACTACTCAAGGTATTACTAATCAACTAGTCCTTATTTCACTAATTTCGTTCCGGGATGTTACAAACTTCACCACTTAAAATCATCGTCAGAACTCACATATGGGCCCACGCTCATCCTATTACACATTCATGCGCATCCGAAACCTCTTGTCTCGAATAGACATCTTACTTGTCCTCACGCACGATAGTACCCCCAGAATTTTGCTCTGATACCATTTTGTAAGAGTCTAGTATATTAACTGGCTTAGCCCAACTAATCAGGCTCACACCATATTGTCCTGAAAAAGACTTAATCTTAGTTGATGTAGTTAATGCAATAATATATTTAAGTAACTTCATTTTACATTCATTACTCAAGATATGACTAAGCAACTAGCCCCTATTTCCTCTAATTTCGTCCCGGGACATTATAAAAAGGAGATTCGTGCAATTGCAAGTGAGAGGTCTACTCGAGGTAAGTAAGAGGTCTCTCCGAAATAAGTAAAAGGTATGAATATTTGTGCGTTAAGGCAAGTAAGAGATATTCTCAGGGCAAGTAAGAGGTCTCAAGGACGAACAATAATATATCAGAAGGATTAATATAAGTTTAGAGAGTATTATATTTTAGGCCGATATATTTATCGATGTTTAGTTATTTTATTTCAATTCAGCTTCATGCGTATTCCGAGATATATTTAGCTTTAATTTATTTTTAAGAATAAATATTGAAGCATATTGCTTCACCCTAAGGAGGCTGGGCACATGTTATTATTTATGCAACCTTACTGAGTACTCGATACTCATCTTGAGCTTTGGGGACTTCATGAGTGACGATCACAAATTTATTTTTATTTAGTATTTTATCTATGTTATAGCAAACGATAATATTTATTTTAGCAGAAGTTTAGTATTTTGAATAAATCATTATGTGAGACATTTATTTTTTTGAATAATTTTTTCACTTTTATTATTCTGTGAGAATGAATGTGAAGAGGCCTTGTAGCTTCAGCTACGGCAGTTGTCCCCTCCCAAACCCTAAATTTAGGTTTTGGAACGTGACAATTATTATGGTATGAGAGCATTCGTTTCTCAGAAATAAATAAACAATTATTAAAATAAAAATTATCAGTGAGAGAGAGTGGGTAGGAAATTTTTAAATTAGTTCTTCGTTGAAAGATCGGCTGTTTTAAAATATTCTTTGCTGAATTCTAAACGCTTCCGAATTATTTAGGACAACATGGTGCAAACTAGGAACAAGATTGTTATCAATTCGGCTGCAATGAATAAGTCCAACATTGGCAATGAGAGTGATGATGGCGTTCCGCCTGAGACATAGAATGGAAATAGTGTTCTACCCGAAGTCATGAACACTACAGAGTTGTTTGCTAGACTAGCGAGTGTGATAAAGAATTTGGTTGATTCCGGTGATCGCTCATCCGGAGTTGGTGGTGAAACAACAAGACTTCCCCCATAAGTTCATGAATACGCATCCGACCTTGTTCAACGGATATGGAAAACCACACATCAGTAAAAAAGAAATATCGTGCAATCGGATGTCTGTAGGAGGAAAGGGTGGTGTTGACCGCGTTGCTTTTGGAGGGTCCTTTTAATGACCGGTGGACTCTGCGCGAAAAGAATTATTCTGACGAGTATGATGGACCAATACGATGGGATTGGTTCGAGAAGGTCTTTTACGCACATTACTTTCCGGATAGTGTGTGGGAGGCGCATTGAGACGAATTTGAGGCACTGAGACAGAAGAGTCAGTCTATGTCAGAATATGCCCTTGAGTTTCAGAAACTTGCTAAATTCGCAACAGAGACAACAATATAGGAACCTGAATTGATCCGCCACTTCCTGAAGGGACTAAATTGTGAGATACGTGTGTTGGTGAAAGCACGTGAACCAAAACTCTTGTCAAAGGAGGCCAACATAGCCTTGGATGTGGAATGGCATATCCCAAGTTCAGTGACTCAAAAGAAGCTGCAAGTCAAGGTTGTTCAGCAAATGAGATCCAGGGAACCCAAGCAAACTCATAATCCAGAACATACACCTTCTCATTTCGTACGAAAGCCGCAGTGTCCCACCTTCGAAGAATGTGGAGTGCTACAATTGCCACCAGTTGGGTCACCGAGCTCCAGAGTGTCCAGAGAGGAAATTTCTTCTCGTCTCACATGTCTTCCTAGCCCTACTTGCCCTGACTATGCCTGCCGCATCTATGACAGCAGCTCGACCTCCTCAGTATACTCTGTGCAATCACCATGATAATTCACATAAGCGCAAGAGTGCCATGTATGCGATTCCGGCATACACTGACGTGGGATGGCGAACAACAATACAGGTACATATTTGGGGACAAATGCTTCTTTTTAGGGGGAGTGATTGTCACATACAGTGAAAATAATAATTATTCTAATGGTATTTTAGTAATTTGACATGAGTCCAAAATTTTTCATTTTTCAGCATGACAATTTTTTTTTTCTAAAATATATTAAAACTTGTTTTATTAGAATCCGAGTAACTTATAAAAGTTCTAATGCCTCAAACTTTTTTTGATTTTCTATTGTTTACACCAATCTTAACCACAGAAAATCTAGCCGGTAACTTAAATAGAGAAAACAAAACCCTAGACAATAGCTTTTTATTTCGCTCCGTTCTTGTGGCGCAACCTTTCCAACATCTCTCTCTCTCTCTCTAGAATATTTTATAAACTTATAGAACATTTTTTTTAATAAATGGTTAAAGGTGAATATCAAACAACATTATATTGGAGAATGGCCCCTCAAACATTTGCATTGCTGAGATGAAATGCTATATGTATGCCGGAGCACCAGGAGGTCATATCTGCACATTAGACGTGAAATAGTTTAGCATCACACTTTTACTTAAATGGACTTGCAAGCTTATAACTCAACGGATCGGGTTATGAGCCGAGTTGGCAGAATCATTGTTACAACTTGTGGCGCTATCTTCTCTAACTTACCAGACCTCTCTACCGGATATAATCTTATGCTAGACTCTCTTTTATGCCAGGCTCAATTCATTTTCAAATTGGCGATGGAAATCGAAACCCCCCTGGACTCATTATCCTACAATATGACTTCATCGTAGCACAAGCAACTGCACGAACCTGTCCAGCATAGCTTCGGGCCTACAATGTCAGAAGTGACGGAAATTCAATTCCAACATATAGCCTCTATTTTAGCCCAATAGTACGGGTGTGACTCCGTACAATAGCGTTGGGCGCAAAAAGAGGTTATCACAAAACAGTGTATCAGGAACTTACGTTCTCAGGGAGATCTGGGGACACATTAAAGGCTATGTAGTGGACGACTAGTGTCAGAGACTTTTTTATGAGATGTATCAGGTTCTCTAATGAAATCACTATGTATGTAGATGCAACTTTTAGTTTTCCCAAAGTAGTTATTGGCATGATTTATACATGCAGAAACAAGTTTGATTCCATGATAGTTCTGGCAAAAGTAGCAACTTAAGGGTACAACAGAAGAAACATTGCCGCACATTTTCTTTTGTTTAATAAAAAATACAAGACATTGCCACACAAAGTAAGGCACAATCTGGAGTGATAATTACAATGAGAACTAAGTACATGCATTTTCTTTCTTGGCACAATTATTACAATTTGATCTAATATCTGTCAATTCTTTCACAACATCTCGCATTGTGGGCCTCTTACTAGCATCACTATCTGTGCACCTAAGTGCTAACACAAGCAACTTGTGAATCTTCTTCATTTTAACCGAGTCTATTGACTCATCCATTAGACTTGGATCGCAAACCGCCTCAAGTTGGTCAATTATTTCATTAAAATTTGTGAAATTTGAACGCACCCAGCATACCAAATCAGTACCATCAGAGTAAGATGGATCCAAAGCTTTTTTTCGAGTCAGTATTTCAAGTAAAACAACGCCATAGCTGTACACATCTGATTCTTTGGTCCTTTTTGTTGTAAATGCAGTTTCTATTAAGAGAAAATATCAAAGAAGTTCGGTAAGTATAATTTTAGGTGCTGCTAAGGATTACTAATTTTACTACCCTACATCCTGCTATTGTGGAGTCATGCCTCCATTTAACCAAGTTACTCAAAAAGTTCAAATATAGCACAAAAGGCAATAAATTTTTTTTTAATTAATAAATATAGAAAAGAAAGAAAAGAAAAAAGGAAGAAAAAAAGATGTTTGGTCAAAAAAGGTCCTGGTTCAATACAACCTAGTAAATATTGGGTATCTGCGGCAAAATTACATTTGCCTTGAGACTTTATTGAGATTTTGAGTGTATTGAATTGAAACTACATAAACAACTATATTTGACAGAATTTACTTGATCCATACCTGGAGATATGTACCCAATGGTACCAACTATTGTACTAGAAGGAGGTGAAGAGGCATCAATCAATCTTGCAATACCAAAGTCCGATATATGTGGTACCATATCCTTATCCAACAATATATTTCTTGGTTTAATATCTCTATGAACTATAGCTGGGTAACAATCATTGTGCAAATAATCCAATCCGTTAGCGCTACCAAGTGCAATTTGATACCTAATTTTCCAATCCAACACCGGTGCCGGTGTGATTTCATGTAATACATCATGCAAACTTCCATTCTCCATGTATTCATATAAGATTAACCCGTAATCAGTTCTAAACCAAAAATTGACAAGTTTGACCAAATTCCTGTGCCTAATTTTACCGAGAGTTTGTATTTCTTGTACCATACTTGCGCTCGACCCTTTTGTACCGGCAAATGAAATTTGTTTCACTGCATATATTTTTTCAGGATTCGTTGTTGCTTTAAAAACCACTCCATGTGCCCCTCTACCAATCAAGTATTTTTCGTTCAGGTTTTCTGTGACCTCCATTATTTTGTTAAGTAAGAAAGAAGAACCTTCACGTAATGATGATTCTGGCATCTCATCTTTCTCCTTTTTATGGCTTGATAGGAAATAGCTCAGCAAAACTGAAACTAGGGCGCAAAATAAAACCGATGCAAGAACAATTATGGCGACTTTGAGTTTGTAATTAATCTTTTTGTTATTTATCGAACTGCATGACTTTAAGAAATTAGGAATCATGCAAGATGTATTGTTTCTAGAGCATGTTACACACAGTCCGGGATTTCCCAGAAATGAATTAGGTGACAAGCCAAGAAATTTCATAAAATTATTTGGCACTGGTCCATTAAAAAGGTTATATGAGACATCTAATGCAAGCAATGAACTTAGACTGGCAAGAGGGGCCAGAGAACCCGCCAGATTGTTATAAGAAATATCCAAATTTTGTAATTTTACCAAGCTACCCAACTGGGCTGGAACCTGACCTGTCAATGCATTTCGACTGAGATTAAGAGAGACATAAAGAGAGGACAATTTTCCTAACGAAGAAGGTATATTCCCTTGAAGAATGTTTCCACCAAGTTGTAACTCAATTAACCTCTCCAGTTGAGAAAAATCCGGTATGCCTCCAATGAATCGATTCTCATGTAACAACAACTGAGAGAGGAGATTTAGGTTATTCAGACCTGTAGGAATTGATCCATTGAGAGAATTTGAGCTCAAATCAAGCATGTATAATTTGGCACAATTTGAAATTTGAGGAGCTACTGACCCATAAAAGTTGTTATGTGAAAGATTTAAAACCCCTAATTTTGCTAAATTTCCAATTTCTAGGGGAATTGATCCAGAGAGCTTGTTACTAGACAGATTAATCATTGTTAAATTCACACAATTTCCAATACTAGAAGGCATTATACCAGTCAGATTATTAATTCTTATATCCATGTAACTCAAGTTTGAATTAGTTGCAAAATCAGGTATTGGACCTGTGAGTTTGTTATTTTGGAGAATTAACCTCTTCAAACTTGAACAATTTCCCAAATTTGAAGGGATGCTTCCATTCAGCAAATTAAACCCTAAATCTAAAACCGACAAATTTTGATGGAAACAAACGTTTTGAGGAATAGCCCCTACAAAGCTATTATTCGTGAAATCAATAGCTGATAAGATGCTATGAATCCCCAAATTTTGCGGTATCACCCCTGTAAATTTATTATCCGCAAGAGAAATATTTTTCAGATTTTTCAGCTCAGCAATTTGCAAAGGAAGATATCCAGTGAAGCTATTACCATAGATAAAAACCTGTTCAAGGCTTTGAATTTTCCAAATCTCGAGCGGAAATTCTCCAGTGAACCGATTTGTAAATAAATAGAGCCTTTCCAAATTAATCAAGTTCCCAAATTTCTTAGGAATTGGGCCCGTAAGTTGGTTTTCATACAATTCAAGCCTTATTAATGAAATACAATTACCAATTTCTGGTGGAATTAAACCTGATAAATTGTTTGTAGAGAGATAAAGAATAGAGAGATTGGTTAATAAACCTAGAGAAGCTGGAATTTCGCCTGAAAGGGCATTTTGGACAATTGCAAGTTCTGTTAAACTAGAGCAACTACCCAACCAAGGAGGAATGTCACCATAAAATTGGTTATATGATAAAACCAAACTTTCTAATTTGCAATCTTTGAGGTAAAAGGAAATTTCACCGCCAAAACTATTATTACTTACATCCATTAATCTTAATCCTTGTATGTTGCCAAGACTTTCTGGAATTGTACCCCTAAATTGGTTATTATATAAATAGAGCTCCTCTAAATTGATCAAATTGCTGACTGAATCCAGTATAAAACCTGTGAATAAATTGTTACCCAGCCAAAGAGACATCAAACTGGTCAAATTTCGAATTGCAGAATCTATTTCACCTTTCAACTTATTATCATTAAGATATATTGTGTCCAAATTGATACACTGAAACAACGATTTGGGTACGATTCCTCCAAGTGAATTGTTATAAAGGGAAACGACTGTAAGTTCCTTCATATCATAAAATAAATCAGGTATTTCACCAGAAAGGAAATTATTCGAGAGGTCCAAGTATTCTAAACGGGTGCAATTGGATAATTCTAGAGGAATAGGCCCTGAAAGGTTGTTTAAGTTAATTATTAGGGTTTGGAGGTGTATTAGTGCACCAACATAAGGGGATAAAGTACCGGAAATACCGCTGCTTGAAAGGTTTAGAGAAATTACATGGTTGTTTTTGTTGCATTGTATACCGGTCCAATTGCAGGGATTTGTGTCATTTGAATTCCATGTCGAATTGATGTCAGATGGTAAGATTAGGGTTTCGGACAGTGAAAGAAGGGTTTTTCCATCAGAGTTTAAGGACAGAGCAAATGGAGTGTACAGAGAGAATAGCAGACAGATTTGCCAAAATGTTGAGATCATTTTGGAGAAATAAACCTACAAGTTGCAGGAAATTAGAATATTTTAAAAAATTGCAGGAAATTAGAATATTTTAAAAAATCAGTTTTGAGATTTTGATAAGTTATTTTTCTTTTGAAAAATAGCTTTTGATAAGTTCAATTCTGAGATTTATGGAAGTACACCTGATCAAAAACATGTAAGGTTGGTTCTACAGAAAATTAATTCTTAAAAGCCCCATTAAGCAACAATTAATCAATTAATTAGGAAAAGAGCAAAAAAGAAAAAAAAAACGTTTACAGTTGAATCAACTTCTAAGCAACCACTGACCATTCAACTAGAATGTAATGAAACCCAAAATGGCAATTTATCTCTTAGAGTAGTCGTTGTGATTTAACTGGAATACATGTTTAGGGCTTATATTTGCCTGGATTTCACGGATCAAAATTTAACGGATGAAATTAGCTCAGTTTTCTTCACATATACAGACAACTACCAATAATAATCCAACAGAGGTTAAAAGATGGATCTGGAAGGAAATAACCTGGCTTCTGCTTTTGATGAACAAAAAATGGCTGAAATACCCTAATCAATTAATTATGGTGCATGTGAATAACGTTTCAAGAGCAACTTCTTTGTTTATTAAAATCCAGTATTCAAACACAGTCAGAAATAAATTAGAGATTTTTTTCTCAATTAACACTGTTTTCTTTCAAATATACAAGAAATAAGCAAAAGCCATATCCCAACTCATGGTTCGTAAACTGTAATGTTGCCTAACTCGTTTTTGAGTCAGCCATACCAGACCTTACTATGCTTGATTAGACA
>CM050908.1:2217500-2317500 GCA_027726005.1 Juncus effusus | reverse complement strand
AGTCTATTTTATTTTTTCTATTTATTTTCCCATCTTTTCTGTTGCTATTATTACTTTTTGCTAGTTTATTTGTTAGTTGTTATTTTTATATTTATTTTATTTTATTTTTCTATTTTTCTATTTTTTCTATTTATATTTATTTTCCCATCTAATTTATTTATTTTTCAAATTTGTTATGGTTGTTTGCCTTTTTTGGCCTCAATTACCAGCAGTAATTTGGTATCATCAACGGCAATGTGCTATTTAAAAAAAGAAGTTATTTTAATTGTCGGTTTAAAATTATGAGGGATTAGTTGGATTGACGATATTTATGGGAGATTTTCGCTCCATTTGGTGAAATTATTTTTTTATATGGTTATTTGGATAATATGTGGTTTGTTCATTAAAATCCATGTGTTTTTTATTTATATTCATATTTTTTTGCTTTATTCAGTTTTTATTTATTTTAGGCTTAATTACCAGCAGTAATTGAACCATGTCCAGTCTCTTTTTTTTATAAAAAATTTCAAAATTAAAATCATTTTTTATTATTTAAAATGGTAATAGATTATATTTATATTTTATATTCATATTTTAAAAAATATTTCAAAATTACTTTTTTCTATTTGTTTCTTTTTTTCTATGTTATTTTTTGTGTCCTTGCTACCTTAAATTTGTTAATAAAAAAATATTTATTCATTAATTATTTGACTTTTATATGAATTACTTCATTTGCAGGTTTTAACACAAGAAAGAAGATTTGGATGTTCGCATAATTTAGCTCAAGAAATTTTGATGTTATGGAAATTTTATTTTTCATGAAGAATATATTTGTAGAAAATAGAGTGTATGAATTTTATTTTTAATGTAAATTTTATGAAATGTTTTATTAAGCAACGATTGAATTATCATTTGGTGTTATTTTGTACATAGTTGATATATATTTGTGCATAGTTGATATATAATTGTTACTAGCAAGTACAATACTTATCATCAATAATCTGTCATACTTAGTGAATAAATAACAATTTGATTTATCTTTTAAAATTATCATTACCTACAAAAAATATATTAAATTTGATGTGACTATTGATACATGTCAATTCAATGAAATGATGTAATTAATATACAAAACCACCTTGAAAACCATGAACCACCTGCATTTTCAATTATCAGTAGTAAATTTGAACTAAATCATCACGTGCCATTACTGCTTACCACCTGTTTATGTCAGCATGACTCAATCACCACTCTTGGGAGGAATCTCAGAGTCACAACATATTTTTCCTTAAAATAACCAGGGTATAGGACAATTTATATTTTAGACTTTAGTATATCAATTTCTTAACTAGAACCAAATTGTCTAGAACCAAATTGTCTACTGATATTTATTTAAAAAGAAACCGAAGTATATAGTTCCGTTACATATATTTACACTGAAGACTATTGAAAAAAGGGAAATATGAAAATGTGATGAGCTGGGCTATCAAGTCGGACTTGGGCACGGGGCATACGATAGGATATATACGTCGGGCATATGATGCTTATCCTATGTTGTTCAAGAGTTGTATGAGATACAATTAGAAGTATTCCTACCTAAATAAGTTAACTTCTGGGCGATGAGCCAAGGCTCACTTAGGACTTAATTGAAATATGGATCTTGTCTCACTATGAAACTTCATGGATTGAAAGTTTCTGAATCAATGCGATTGAGGGTTATTGTTTAAAAATAGTTGGAGCCATTATATAAAATATTTAAAGAATAATAGTCTTTGCATATTATTCAAATCGAATAGTATATCTATTTACGTCTCACAATAGGTCCTTGAGAACGACAGATAACATAAGATGCTAATAATCGTTAACATGAACATGGACAAGTGTTGTCAATAATGTTTTCGTGCTTAAAAAGAACGTAAAAAGTACTCCCAAAGATAAGGGCAAGATGTTGCAAATGTGAAAATGTGCTGACAAAGTTGTAGACTATTGAGAAAATATGATGTTAACATATGAGTGACAAATGTAGCAAAAGTTGTTGCATTTTCTCAAGTAACTCATTTATTTACATTGTCTTTTTGGACTTATCGCCGACGTAAATAATTGTTATTTAATGTCGACAATAAATTTTGTATTATCTATAGTTCGAGTTTATCTATGAATGGTTATTAATTTATTATTGAGAATAATAATTTCACCATTCACAAATGTCAAATTTCTTTGGAAATGTTCCAATAGAAAAATTACTTTATGTATTATATCGAACAAGATAATTATAAGTCTATCTATAACATTAATATTAAGAATTTAAATCTAGCATTGTCGCTTGGCCTACTTAAATAAGATGATCATTTATTAAATCCATTAAGATGGATTTTCAAATTCATTTGTTTTTGAATCATTTGAAACATGTGTAATTTATTTATTAGACAAGATGACATATACGTCTTTCACAAAGTAAGGTGAAAGCAAGTTATTTATTGGCTCTCATACATAGTGATGTATGTTCATCAATGAGTGAAGGTGCAAGAGAAAAACTACTTCATCGCTTTATTGAAACAATAAATTTGAATATTTTGAAAAGTTCAAAAGTTACAAATAATGAAGTAGAGAATAAAACTTGGCTTCGAAAAATCAAATTTCTTTGATGAGATCGAGGAGTCGAGAACGAAGTGTTTGATCATCATGATAACTATATCTAACTTTATTAGATATAGTTCGATTATGATGAGTCAAATATATCTTCTATTTCTTTCGGGGTTACGCTCTTATTGCGTTCATACTGAATATAATTCCATCTAAAGCAGTTGTAAAAAAAACTCCATATGCGATATGGACTGGTAGGTGTATCAGATTATCTTTTATCAAGATTTGAGGATATGATACTTAATTGAAGCATCATGCATCTAATCGGATTAGTGCTTATTGTGGAATATCCTAAGAAAAGTTAAGGATATTACTTCTATATAATTAATATGAGAACAAAGTGTTTGTTACTCGAAAAATTATATCTCTTTGGAAGAAGTGTATCCAAAAGAATTAGTGGGAGTAAATTTGAAAAGTTCAAATTCCACATACTGACAATAATGCTCGGATGGAAATTAATTCAGATTTCAACTAGTGATTGAGTCTGCAATTAATCAACAAGACTCTCAAGATGTTGAAGAGTCTGAGTATATAACATAAGTGTATTCATGTAGATCTATTAGAATTTATCGCAGGCCCGAAAAATATAGATTTTTCGTGTCTAATGATAAAAATTTCGTACTCATAAATGATGAGTCCACATTCTACTAATAGACTATGATGAGACAAGGCTCTAATGGTTAGAGACTTTGAAAGTTGAGATATAATCCATGTCAGACAATCAAGTTTTGAATTTGATTGATCCATCAAATGGAAATATGATTTTAAAAGAAAGACCGACATGGATAATGTGCAAACGTATAATGCATGATTTGTGGTTAAGTTAAACTCATAATATAGACTATGATAATATTTTTTCAAGTCATCATGCTTATGTATTTCAGAATTTTCTTGGGCATATGTTCATAGTATGACTATAAAAGATGCCAACTGGATGTCAAGACGTTGTTTCTTAATAGAAACATATGAAAGTATGTATATAATACAACTTGAGAGTTTTTGTCTATGCTAAAAATTTTGAAAAGAGTTTGCAAGTTGCATAAATTCATTTATGAATTAAAGCAAACATCTCTAGGTGAATATTTATTATTTGATGAAATAACCAAACAGTTTGGTTTAATCAAAAATTAAAGATAAATCTTATGTTGACAAGATATTCAGTGAGAGCATAATTACATATGATGTGAATTAAGTGTAACAAGCACAGATAAGTTTAATCTTAGTGAAAGTCACTAAATAATAATCAAGAGTATGATTATATACTTGAGAAGGATAAAGTATTCTTCTTAGATTATGGTGGACATAAAAATTTGCAAAGTATTTGCATATGACAATGTTTGATAATCCATTTAAGAACCGAATCCCTTAAATGATGGTGATCATGTTAGGTCAACTGGTATGTGATACCACATAGATCAATGAGTATGAGATACTTGGTTGATTTGGCCTAGTGCAAGTGGGAGATTGATGGTGTTATGCCCTAGGCCAAAGTGTTTGTGACCTAGATGATGGATTGTAATAACAAACATAATATTTATTCTAAGATATTTCATATAATATGTGCGTATAGGTTATTTTAATATAATTAAAATAGACCATGAATATGCAATTCAACTTTATGTGATCAAAGTGCGTGACTTTGATAGTAAAACTATAAAGTGTTAAGAATGCTATTCTAAATCGTCCCTGGTTATTTATAGGATATTTGTGGAGACAAATATACTTGCAGATACATATAAATATATATTTATATATGCAAGCTATAAATGTACACCAGTATATTAGTTGACTGATGATTATGTTTTACTGATCATGGATAAATAGTTATCAAGTCATTAACATAGGTATATGTTAGAGACCATATACTGGACTGACCCACCATAAGAATGCTGCATGTTTTACGTCATTAGCGATTCTTGTAACATAAAATATTTATAGTCCTTTGACCTGAGATTGTCTCGATTCCCAACATGAGTAATTTTATACTTTAATATAATCTAACACTGCCTTTAACCGGGTGGTCATAACGGTTATGATTGGGTATACAATGAATCATGAGAGGGATGAGTGCAATCAAGACGGGATTTGTTCCTCTCATAAATGAGAGAGATATGTTTAGGCCTCTTGATGAATTGAACTGAAGAAATGTATGGCCATACTCAAATGAATTAATAAGAGTTATTAATGTTATTTGTTCTTGTTCAGTTTAATTCGGGATCAAGAAATATTAATTCGATTAATATAAGGATGACGTATTAAATGCCTTATGATCGATATAGATATCGTGTGACAAAGGGACTAAATACGTGATTGTTGATTGGGTAAATCGGATCACCGATATTCACTTAAATTGGGTAGTCATGATGGCTTGCTAGAGTCCGCTCATGATTTATAGACTTTTAAGTCTATTGCAAACATTAAGTGAACCTACAGGGTCACACACAAAGAACAAACTGAAACGGGCGCAGAAAATCCTAGCGACTTATATGATGAGTTGCATAGGAATGTCACAAAATATATTGTATGTGATATATATGTATATAAAGACTATGAGCACAAAAGATCATGTAATATAGAAGAGTCTAGATGATGGCATATGGATAATGATGAGTGATGTCATACACATCTTTTAGTGTGAAGAGACATGACTCTTCACCTCTATATAAGGACATAGAGGGCTCCAAATTCACAACACAACACATCATTCTCTCTCTCATTATTTCTCATTCTCTTTTGTGAGACAAAAGAGAGAAAATATAGTTTCTAATTTGTATAACAAAATTATGAAAGGGTGCTTTCTTTTTGTATGACAAAAATGAAAGAGTGCGATTATTTGAGAGGAATTATATACATCTTTTGTGAGATAAAATAAGAAGAGTTTTCTTATGCAAGAGGAGAACAAGCTACTAGCATATATATTGTTCTTCTTCCCGTTTTAAGAAGTTTGTTCGTGTGGACACCGGTAGAGGCGTTCGTACTTTCGGCACTTGTGATCTATTCGGCCTAAGAAGATGAGAACGGTTTGTTGAGAGTTTTGGTGGAGACCGATTCTGTGTGCGGTAGATGACTTCCGCACGATCCGACCTAGACGGACGTAAAATCGGTTAGGACTGTAACTGGTTTAGAGACGCATGGACAACACGCATGGTTTGAGCGTCACGGATTAAGCGTAATCCGAAAGGTATCTTTAAGATTTATTTCTTTGATTTAACCGATATGCACGGATCCTCGGATTGGTTTTGGACGAAATTTTTGTTTTCCGTTGCGTTATGCACGTCTGAGTCCCAACACACCCAACTGACCCTCACTGAATATGATACAACAGAAGGTGTGCACTCAATACAACCAGTTCAAGTACCTGATGGTACTGAACTTATTGTATCTCAGCAAGTCATCACAACTCAGGAAAGAGAGCAGAGAGAGACAGTGGGTAAAGTAGAGGAGGATGAGGAAGATGTAGTAGGAGAAGATGAAGTAGAGAGCACATCTAATGAAAATTTAGCCATTACTAGCACCTCCAATCACACAAGCAAGATTCCGCCTCTCATGACAGGAAGAAGAAGTGCTAGAATTCAAGGAAAACAACCCAATGAATATACTTCCGCATTAGAAATGGCACAAATAACTCAGTTCAAGGAAATAACACATGGTTTCAAGAAAAAGCAGACTAGAAACAGATAAGAAAAAGAGGAGTATAAATTACCTGATCTGTCAGAGGAAAAGGCATACACAGTCCGACAAGTGTATAAGGTTTTAACTGCTATTGGGGTAAAAACGACTGAAGAACAAAAAGAGGCTCTTCAGTCTTTAGCCAATTAAGTTCCTGGAAAGATAAGTAAAATAGAAATCAATTAAAATGAATTTTAAAAATCTCAATATAATCTCCTGTTATGTGAGGGGTATTAATGCCTCTAAGAAAAAAAAATCAGATTTGAAGGATTTTGTACAAGAAGAAAAACCTGATGTGGTGTGCATCCAGGAATTGAAATTGCAAAATTATTCTGACCAAGTCAATAAAGAACTCTTTGGAAACCATTTGCAAGTCTTTGTGACTTTAGATGCAATTGGAGCCTCTGGTGGGGTCATTTTGGCTTGGAATACAAACAACTTCTCTTTTGTTAGCTCCATCTCTAAGAAATACATAATAACTGTAGATCTGAAATGTAATGGGACAACACTTTAATCATAATATGTGGGATATATGATCCACAAGATAAGCAAGGCAAAATAGATATGTTCAATGAAATAAGAGCTTTAAAACCTGAGAATGATATACCATGGTTACTTCAGGGAGATTTAACCTTGTATTTACGAGTGAGGAGAGATCTAGATGCAACAAGAAGAATTGGGAAGAAATAAGGTTGTTTCAAGATCTTATCAGTGAATTGCACCTCGTAATCCCCCATTAAAAGGGATGACCTTCACCTGGACCAGTACAATAGTATAAGCTAGGTTGGATAGATTCCTGCTCAATTTAGGCTGGTCTCAAATCTTCCCTAACTACCAGCAAACACCTCTCCCGAATACTCTTTCAGAGATCACATTCCAATCCAACTTTTATCTTCAAGCTCTTTCCCAAAACACAAAGTGTTCAGGTTTGAGAATAAGTGGATATATAATGAGGAAGCCAAGAGTATGATAAGAGAACATATAAAATCTCATAAAAGCTCTAATTTGAAGGAATTTTCAGAGAAATTGAGGAAGTTGGGCCAAAAGCTAAAACACTGGAATAAGAATTGAGACATAAACTCAAGGATTTTTAAAGATAATTGTAAGTCAGTTATCAAGAAATTAAATGAAAAGGAAGATAAAAGCTCTCTTTCTTCTTCAGAAAAATAGTTACAAGAATTTACAAAAACTAGATTAAGTGAATTAATGGAAAATGATGAAAAATACTGGAAGCAAAGGGCAAAAGTGCATTGGTTGAAAGAAGGAGAAAAAATTCAAGGTTTTTTTCACAAATATGCATCAATAAAAAAAAAGTCAAAACTGATGATTCCATCTTTGATATACCCAATATCCAATTTGGAAACCAATGACCATAAAGGAAAATCAGCAATTTTGTTTGATTTCCTCTCATTGGTACTGAACCTCCATCCCTTAACCCTAATACTAATCTGGACTTTTCCAGAAGTGTACTTCTGACCCTAACAATTTCCAATACCTAAATGAACCCATAAAAATGGAGAAAATGGATGAACTAATCAAAAAATGGAAGAATAACAAGTCGCCTGGACCCGATGGATTCAATGGTGAGTTTTACAAGCACTTCTGGCCTGAGTTAAGAGAAGGAAGTGTATCAAATTCTAAGTAATAATGAGGAATCAGATGGTTCGGGGGTTTTCGCCATATCATTTGTATCCTTGATACCAAAAAAGTATTATGCCAAGCAAGCCAAAGACTTTCGGCCTATTTGTCTAATTTCTAGATTACAAAAGATTATTTCCAAAATCTTAGTAAATAGGCTAAAATTGGTAATTAATGAAATAATTCTACCAAATCAATTGGGAATTCTGGAGGGAGGAGAGATTAGTGAGTGTTATATGTATACGAGAGAAGCATTACACATTGCACAACAAGCCAACAAATCCTTGTTGCATTTTAAGGTGGATATACAAAAGGCCTTTGATACCATCACTTGAGATTCTATAATTATGGTGTTATGAGCAAGAGGTTTTGGGGAAATATGTTTTTCATGGATTAAGAACTATGTATTAAAGGGAGCTACAAAAATCCTAATAAATGGGATACCCGAGAAAACTATTCACCTCAAAAGAGGAGTAAGTCAAGGGGACCCTCTATCCCCCCACTTATTCATTATTGCAGTTGATACCCTAGCAAGGTTAATGGAATATTTTTGCTCTCAAAATTTCATTGAAAGACCTATAGATACTTCAATCCTATGTTTGCTATATGGAGACGATTCATTGATTATGTTGAAACCAGATCTGATCCAAATCAGAAGATTCAAATTTATCCTATCCTCTTTCAGTGATGCTACAGGTCTAAAAATAAACTACTGCATATTTGGGATCTCCATTGCATTACAAAAAACCTAGTAGGCAAGAGTATAGAAAATTAATAGAGAGAATTCACCAAAAACTCCAAGGGTGGAAGGGGGCTCTCTTGAGTAAAAGGGGAAGATTAGTCCTTATCAACTCGGTGTTATCTTCATTACCCCTTTTTTACTTTTCAGTTTTCAAGGTATCTCAGTGGGTAATAAATGAGATTGATAAATTTATACGTGATTTTCTATGGAAAGGATCTAGTGAATAATGTATGCATCTGGTTGCCTGGGACAAGGTATGTCAACCCAAATATTCAGGAGGATTAGGGATTATAAACTTCAAGGTTTTTTATCAAGCAATGGTGATTAAATGGATCTGGAGGTATTTTAGTAGAAACGAGTGGGATACATTTGTGTTTAGTATTGAGAAAGAAGAGCTGGTGGAAGGGAGTACCAATAGGGACTCATACTTTTGGTGGGAGGTTAAGAAAAATCTCCCTTCTTTCAAAAGACTACATTTATAGTAGAATAAGGGAAAAAAACCAACTTATGGTACAGTGATTGGTACAACAGGGTGCTAAGTCAGGTATATCCCTCTCTCTTCTCACATGTGTTTTGTGTGGAGACTTCTGGAAAATTCTGGATACCGTAAAAAAGGAAACCCGGCAGGAGATAAGAAAGTTCTCCATATTTGCTCTCCATGACTTATTTCCATAAGTGACAATTGGAATTGGACATATGTTTATTTCCTTATATTTATATTTCCATGTATTAGGTGTTAATTGGGGCAGTAATTCTTTGGGTTATTTTCTTGTATTAGGTATGACTATCCTATAAATTGAGGGGTAGGGGTAGAGTTTTATTCATTCCAACAACCACAAATAATTGTATTGTGTTTCTCTTTCTCCAAGTATAAAGAAAGTGTTTGAGTGCCGGCGGCCGTGGTTTTTACCCTTTAGGTTTTCCACGTAAAAAATATATTTTTGTTCTTGTGTCTTGCTTTCTGTGTTTGCTGTTGCATCTCGGTTCCTAATAAGTGGTACCAGAGCCAAGGTTCGAAGAAAATTCCCTTTGCGTGCGAACGAGGAGACGATACGTAGACGAGCGATGGACGAGAGCAAGGTGTCGCTGAGTCGGTTTGATGGTCGAGATTTCGGCTACTGGAAGATGCAAATAGAAGCATTGCTATGCCAGAAGGATCTCGCAAATGCGCTACTCAAGACGAAGCCAGAAGAGATCACCGACGATGCCGAATGGAAGAAGATGAATCGCAAGGCGCTAAGCTACATACAATTGTCCTTAGTCAAGAACGTGGCGTTCAACGTGACGAAGGAAACGACGGGTTTTGGAATCATGAAGGCACTATCCAACACGTACGAGAAACCGTCTTCATTAAACAAGCTGCATCTGATGCGCCGTCTTTTCTATCTGAAGATGGCGGAAGACGGATCTGTGGCCGAGCATCTCAACTCTTTCAGGTTATTTCGAACCAGTTAGACTCGTTTAAATTGAACTTGGGTGAAGAGACGAAGGCTCTTATGTTGTTGTCATCATTGCCGGAAAGCTGGGCGACGACGGTAGACGTTATCGGCAACAAGGAGCATCTGACTTTTGAGGAGGTACGAGACCGCATCCTGAACGAGGATATTCGGCGAAGGGAGCGGAGCGAAACCTCGGGTTCCATGAGTTCAGCCTTGAATACAACCACGGATGATCTAAGTCGAGAGGTCGCAGCGAGTTGGAGTGTTAGAACTGTGGTAGAAAGGGCCACATGAAACGGGATTGTAAATCCCCGAGAAAGGAGAAAAGGGCGGAAACAAGTTCCGCAAATGCCGCCACTGAGGAGAATTCAGATGATGCCCTAGTTCTATGCATCGACAGCCCTATCGATTCATGGGTTCTGGATTCAGGCGTACCCTTCCACTCTACCTCACAGAAAGATAAGTTTTTGAATTTTAAATCTGGAGAATTTAGAAAAGTTTACTTAGCGGATGAGAAACCTCTATGTATATCGGGCATGGGCGATGTTCAAATAAAATCAAGCAACGGATTTAGATGAACTTTGCGGGGAGTTTGATATATTCTGGGTTTAAGAAAGAGCTTGATATCTATTGGGCAGATGGATAGTGAGGGGTACAAAACTGTGTTTGGGAACGGGTTGTGGAAGATTGTAAACGGCGACATGGTTGTGGCGAAGGGTACAAAAATGGGAATCCTTTATCTCACGGACAACAAGGGAGATTTGTTGGCGGTTCCGGGAGCGACAACCGAGCCAATATTATATCCTAATTAGCTCAGTCATGTCAGTAACAAAGGACTGCAAGTGCTGGCTTCAAAAGGTTTGTTACCCAAGAGAAACCGATTTCTGTGAGAACTGCGTGCTCGGCAAGGAAAAACGGGTTAGTTTTTCGAATGTCGGACGAGAACTCAAGACGAGAAAGCTAGACTTGGTGCAGAGTGATTTGTGGGGACCGGCTCTGGTCCAAGGCGGATCACGCTACTACAAGAATAGGTCAAATGACGAATCTGAGTACTACCATAAGGCGGTAGAGACGGGAGATTTTGTCACGTGGGAGCGTGCAATGAGAGATGGGATTGAGTCTCTCGGAAAGAACATGACTTGGGTATTGACCTGGTTACCAGATGGCAAGAAGGCGCTACAAAAGTGGGTTTATCGAATGAAGGATGAACCAGCTGACAGCATACGGTACAAGGTGAGATTGGTAGTAAAAGAATTCCTACAGAAAGAAGGAGTTGACTACACGGAGGTATTCTCACCGGTGGTGAAGCTGACAACCATTCGTACGGTGTTAAGTTTTGTAGCGGCCGAAATTTTGCACCTCGAGCAGATGGATGTCAAGACGGCATTTCTCCATGGCGATTTGGAGGAGGACATCTATATGGTGCAGCTTGAAGGTTTCGAGACCCCGGGAAAGGAGGGTCTAGTGTGTAAGCTCGAGAAAAGCTTGTACGGTCTAAAACAGGATCCTAGACAATTGACCAAGGAAGTCCCCATCGACAAGCTGAGGCTGTGTGCTGCCTCAGTGGGGCTCGTCGAGTGAGTCAGTGGGAGCATGTCGCTGGGCTCAACGAAGATACGGGAGAAAGGAGAATGGATCCAATACAAATGATTTATGTCATTATGAAGTCTCCAAGTGGGAGATTGTTTTGTGTGGAGACTTCTGGAAAACTCTGGATACCGTAAAAAAGAAAATCCGGCAGGAGATAAGAAAGTTCTCCATATTTGCTCTCCATGACTTATTTCCATAAGTGACAATTGGAATTGGAAATATGTTTATTTCCTTATATTTTTATTTCCATGTATTATGTGTTAATTGGGGCAGTAATTCTTTAGGTTATTTCCTTGTATTAGGTATGACTATCCTATAAATAGAGGGATAGGGGAAGAGTTTTATTCATTCCAACAACCACAAACAATTGTATTGTGTTTCTCTTTCTCCAAGTATAAAGAAAGTGTTTGAGTGCCGGCGGCCGTGGTTTTTACCCTTTAGGGTTTCCACGTAAAAAATATCTTTTTGTTCTTGTGTCTTGCTTTCTGTATTTGTTGTTGCGTCTCGGTTCCTAATAACATGCACTAAGGAAAGATGGAACCCTGTCATAAATAAAAGGATTACCTGATATGGAAGAGATGTTCAAGGACGTAAGAGCAACACTGTCAAATAGTGAATTCCATTAGTTGGAGAACTTGCCGAGTAGAGTAACCCTGTCACAAGAGAATGATGGGATTAGATGGAAGCTGACAGAAAAATGGCAAGTTCAGAGTAAAAAGTGCTTATGAATCTCTGCTGTTAGAAGAATGTGTGCAAAGCAGCTTAAAAAATATTTGGAAAATAAAAATTCCACTTCGAATGCAAGTTTTTCTGTGGTGTGCAAAACAGAATAAATTTTCCACACAAGATAACTTGAAAAAAAGAGGGTTTCAAATTGTAAATAGATGTTGTTTGAGCAAAAAAGCGGAAGAATCAGTAAGGCACTTAGCTGTTGAGTGTGATTTCGTGCTAAAGCATTGGTCCCTAATTAGAAACGTGTTACAAACTGAAGATGCGGCCACTGTGAATCCTTCGGTTGCAAATGATGTTATTTTGAGTGATGTGGGGGATAGAGATCGAAAACAGGTTGCATCCATCTTCCAATTTTCTATCTAGAGGGAAAAATGTCGAACGACTTTTCAGGGTGTACACAAAGAAGGAGCGACTTTTGTTGAGGAATAGATGAAAGAAAGAGGAGCCATTAGAGCAGCTAGTGGGATTAGACCCAGCCTAAGGGCAAGCCCAACAAGCCCGTGGGTTAGTGCAACCATTTGGGCCAGGGCAACAATATCATATATAGTCTTAGGCTTTTAACTATATTTTATTATGTTGTGTAAGAAGAAAAAGATTTGGGCCTGCATAAAAATAAAAGCCCAATAAAGAATGAGGAGTATAGCGCTGCGTGAAAATATGGGCAAAAAGAGATGATCAAATCTCCATTTCTTTTAAACTGGAGAGATGAAGTAACAATATGAAAAGAATGAAGCACGCTTTTCTTCCCATTTCGAAATGGAGGGCTTCACCAATTGGAGAGAAGAATGAGATGCATCACCTTCCCTATTTGAAATAGATTTTCAACCAATTAATAGAAAGAAATAAGAAACCAAAAGAGAACAGAAGTTTTATAATTTTAATTTCCCTTATCCAATTTTGCTTCTCAAACAAGACTATTGTAATAGCAGCTTGTAACCATTAAGCTTTGTTCATTTGCAAAAAAAAAAAAATTGTTTATCTCCACCAATTTTTGACAAAGAGATGCCTTATGCAAGAGTCACATGACCCATTCTTGCAGTCATTAGCAAGAAATCAAGGTCAACTGAGGATTCAATTATGTGAAATCTTCATTCAACTGGATCCTACTCTGCAAAAGTCCATGTATATAAGGAGATGTATGGTTCATGTGACATGAAAAGGGGCCAGAAGATTGTTAGTACCCAAAAGCTGGTAGATACTCTTGGCATGAAAATTAGCAAGAAAACTACCTCTAACACAAGAAATGCTTATTGCGATAGGTTGACATCTGCATCTTTCTTTTTGTAGTTTAATTCTATTATGTATCATCTAAAATTTTCTCTTTTTCATGCACACCAGAGATTAATTGTCCAACAAAGATGAAGATGGAATCACGATCACAACTCCAGATTTAATAAAAGAAGCAACGAAAAATATGAATCAGCATGATTACTTGCTGATTCGGTTCCTAAGTTATTTGAGAATATGGTAAAAGTAAATTGAGAATAGTACAGTATGTTGCTTCTTCGTTTTAGATTTGATAGATATTCAACACATTTTATTGTAAGTTAATGTTGCTCTATTTTGCAGCTTTTTGGGGGGCAACATCTTGGAATAATATTTTAGAACTATTTTAACTCAGGCTAGGGCATTCAAAACTTCGGGGCCGCCCCTGAGTGAGATCGAGGAATAGAAGATCTGGTAGTAGATCTAGAGCTTTCGCTATGGCGGCGGAATGTTCAATTGGACCCACATGAGGAGGGAAAAATCCAACAATCTTCTCGTAAAGACTCATGAGAAAAAGTCAACCCTCTTTTTCCTACACACAAGAGGCTTGCTAATGGGCTAGTCATTTTTGTAATATCAGATTATTTTCATTGATATGGATAATCTCGAAAAACTACTCATCTTCTCTTCCATCGCATCCACGTGCACACCATTATGTGCATGTGATATATCAATTCCATTACTTTCCGGATCATGTCCAGGGTGATATCTTACATATTACTAGTTTTTGCTGGACAATTTTCGCACAAGGCATAAATTCTTGCAAGATTTGTGGCGGTCGAGCGTCATCATCATTTCACTTGTGAGGTAACTCTAGGGAATGCGATAATCGTGTCATTTGTAATTTCATACACTTCAAAGATATTTTTATTTTTCTATTTTGAATGTTCAGTGGATACGTGGTATTGAGCTAGGGGTCACAGAGAGACTGACATTAGGTTTAATAGCTTCACAATCAATTCTCAAGTTTTTAGGGTATTATTTGCAAAATTCCAAGTTTTAAACCCTAATTCAAGTTTTATTCAAAATTTCCAGCTCGACACACTTTTGTATTTTGACTCGTAACTTAACCAAACGAACTTCAAATTCAGTAAATTAGATATCGTTGGAAACTAGAAAGAGAGATATTCACAGTGATATCCTATTGGTATTCGGGTTTTATTCAAGAATATCCAGAAATGAGCAGTTTAGTCCAGCACTTTTATCAGAATTACAGTTTTAGCTTCAGCAGGCTTCAAAAATTCATAGGAAAATAATCAAAATTCCTCTATTAACCTAAATTTCATAGAAATTCAATTACTATTAGAAACTTTTGATAAAAATTCTCACATAAATATTCAGCAGATCAAAAGTTATTAAGGAAATTCTGTCCTAGTCCCAGATTTAGGTCAGACTGACCAGTACTCACAAAATTGCCAGTATCTTCCAATCTGTCTAACCATCTACTATTTTAAATTCCAGAAATTGATTCTACACTTCAACCTTTCGGATATGACTATTTTTATTTTTTTAATATTTATTTTTTATATTTTTGAAAATTAGAAAGAATCTGAACAGAAAATTGAGCAGAAACAGAAAAAATACAAATTTGAAAAATTAATATCTCACAGATTATAAACAAGAATTGGGAAAAGTTTGATTTGAGAGTTGTCTAAGAAATGTGAACTTTCAAGGAAAAATATTTTTTTAATTTTTCAGATTTTGATTTGGACTCGAAATAAGGCAAAAAGTACTGATAAACAGAAAATACTGTAGCAGGACAGAAACTCAACAAACAAAACTTTTTAAATTATAAAAATAGGGAATTAAAGTTAATTTGTGAATCAAAGTAATCATTAACCACAAAATATTAAATTTATTAGGTTTAATTGCTAGGTTTGAGCAATGTAAGCTAAAAACTTACTCAATTAATGGACTAAACTCAAGAACAAAATCTAAAACAACCATTTCAAGTTTATATCGCAAAAATTAAATCCAAAACCTAATGTAATCACACGGAAACCTTAGACATGTATTCTAGTGATTAACAAGTCATAACAAAACATGATTTAGAGTCTAATTTTAATCAAAAACAATCAGCCAAGCAATTTTTAACCAAAACACAAAACAGCGAGGTATTATGACTAAACAGCCCAAATCGTTCAAATTGAGAGGTTTAAACACAAGATTTCATACCATTAACTTACAAACACCAATACCTACTTAATATTACTAAAAAATAATAATAAAAAGACTCGACTCATTTTATTCATATTTTGTACACAAAATTCAAATCTGGACTCAACCACAGAAAACAGCAAAAAACAAAGAAAAGAAAGAAAATTAGGGCAAACCAAAGTAAGGAACTCAAAGCTAGGGTCCCTCTAGTTCACACCTGGAGCTTCCCCTTCATCCCCACTTAAACTAGAGCGAGTATTCTTCGTCACAAGTCAAAACAGTCCCAAATCAGTCAAAACGGGGGCGCGGACACAGCGATTCACTGCGATAGCCAGCTTCGCGATACAAGGGTGGATCCCCCTCACAAGCAGAGACAGAAGATAAGGTGAGAGCCTCCGACGTTGTGACAAGGAAGCACGACGATTCGTGAGGAGCCTACAAACTAATCAAGAGGCTCTATGGAGAAATCATTGAGCCCTAGAACCCATCTAGCCAGACCTCTCCATCGCACTTCATCCCGCGCATACGGTGACGGCACGTGCATGGATCAGGATCACTTTCTATCTTTCTTTCTTTCATTCAATCATCATATAATTATTCTAGTTTGAGTCATCATAACTATTGTTAAGTTCAATACAAGCCTCTCTGTGGATCGACCCCTACTTACCACTGTTCTATGTACAAATAAGGAGGGTTTATAAATATCATTTGATATTTACCTATATGAAAAGAGCTTATCAAATCGGCGCCATTGTCGGTGAGGCTTCGACAATTGAATTTAGTAATAGCACGGGGACAAACTAATCTCTATCTTTATCTCTTCACTTTTCCTTCTTTTTTGTATCGTAGATAATGGACGATTATTGTATGGACACATGGAGCATGATCGATGAGTACGGACATCCACAGTCTGTGGTCCCTAATGGAAGGATGGTGGACGACAACCAGATGGATCTATGGAGCAACATCGACGAGTACGTAGTACCACCTTACCTTCAACAAGTGTATTCTAACACGAGAGAAGTACATGCCGACCACATTGATCCATGACACGCTCTTGATAGGTACGAGATCCACCTCATCTCCAGTTCGTGGCTTCTGAGGCAAGGATGATACACACTGACCACACAGTCGACAAATATGGGACCCCACCTTGTCTTCAACCCGCGATCTTCGACACCAGGAGGGAACGAGCCGAACCGACGCAAGGAGGTATAATCGCGATGAGTGGAGCGACCAACCAAGTTTCGGTTGGTAGGACCAGAATGACGCACCTTACCACACTCACGAGACCCCTAACTTTACCGAAAACCCAAACTTCTCTTCCGACCAAAACCATAACGTCAACTACACTGCTTACAACCAGCTTTGTAATTTATCGCAAAGTGCTACAACCCGAGATATCGAAACCCAACGAGAGATGCGAAAGCTCCATTATGAAGATGGGTTGAGGAAGTAGTGTCAGAAGTGACCTGAAGTTCTGCTGCAACATGCGGTGGAGCCTCCGCAACATGCGGAGAAAATGATTAATGCACCCGTCATAGACGAGCCATGCGAACCAACTCCATCTCTCACGATCTTTGTGACTGAAATTGAAAGTTACCTGCTGAAAACCCTGATCCGCTTGATGGTAGAAATTTTAGGTGTAGAAGACAAATCACCCCTCTCGACAAAAACGTTTGAACTTTACCTCGACCGAAGCAAGGTTTTCCGCGAGAAGAAGGTGAAAGATGTTTCTTTTTCTGTGGGCATGAGACTCCCGCGCAAATTCTATGGCGCAAATTGGTTTGGTATTGCTCATGTCTATGATCCATTTGATCAAGGTTAACACACACAAAGATGGTTAAGCTCGCGAAAAAATAGAACAAGGATGCTGTGATCTTTCATTCAAGATCTCAATTGTTATACTTTCGAACGCATCATTATGTTTTCTCATAATGACTTTCAATATCTCGTGTCTTCAATCGACTAGATTGAATATTACCATGTCAGATGACATTATGATTCATTCCTAAATAAAAATAAAATAATAATGATTTATCAAAAAAAAGAAAATATGGGTCTCATGTGTCACTCTCTTTCTCTCTCCCCCAAGTAAATAAAAAAAAATAGATTAGTAATTTTCAAAAAAAAAAAATATACGCGCCCTCCCTTTCTCTCTTCGTCAAAGAATTAAAAAAAATAAATAAATCATTTTTCATAAAAAATGTGGGCTCCATATGTCTCTCTCTCAGATAATTTTTTCCCAACATTTTCTTTCAAAATATGGTTTTTCAGTAGCTCAATTTTTTGTGAAAAAATAAAAAAATATAACAAGGATGATAAGATAATTCATTCAAGATCTCAATTGTTATACTTTCGAACGCACCATTATGTTTTCTCATAATGACTTCCAATAATCGACTGGATTGAATATCACCATGTTAGATGGCATTATGACTCATTCTTAAATAAATAAATAAAAATAAAAATAATGATTTATCAAAAGAAAAAAAAATTGTGGGTCTCATGTATGTCTCTCTCTCAGGTAATTTTTTTCCAACGTTTTCTTTCAAAATATGGTTTTTCAATAAGTCATTATGAGAAAACATAATAGTGCGTTCGAAAGTATAATAATTGAGATCTTGAATGAAATATCTCATCAAATAGTGCGTTCGAAAGTATAAGAAAAAAAATGTGGGCCCTCTATTTCTCTCTCCCTCAAATAATTAAAAAAAAGAAAATAAATAAATTATTTTCCAAAAAAAATAATGTGGGCTCCATGTATCTCTCTCTCTCAGGTAATTTTTTTTCAACGTTTTCTTTCAAAATATGGTTTTTCAATAGCTCAATTTTTTGTGAAAAAATGAAAAATATAACAAGGATGATGAGATCTTTCATTCAAGACCTCAATTGTTATACTTTCGAACGCACCATTATGTTTTTCCATAATGACTTTCAATATCTCGTGTCTTCAATCGACTGAATTGAATATCACCATGTCAAATGGCATTATGACTTAAGACTGTAATAAAAACATGGTTTATCTATTTTTCTTTTATCTTATAGGTGCTTACAGTTACGATACACCAAGATACAAATAATGTTTGTATAAGAAGTACATAATTAAATTTTCAGCTGAGAGATTAACATCCAAGTATGAGATCAACAACCAAATTTTTTTATATGATATAAATTGTGTGGACTGAGGATCACACTCGCAAGGTAGGCCAAGGTCCTCCAAAGACGTATCTCCAAAGGCTACGCCTTTGGCAAATCTCCTAAGAGCACATGGGAAACCCTCCGAAATGTCTCGCCGCTCTCATGGCCGTACTAACCCTCCTCATTTAAAGTCCTCACAGTAGGTTTATACCGGGAACTTTTGTGATTACGGTGCGAGCTCGTCTGTTTCTGTTTCAAGTGAGGATAGTCTACACAAAATAAAGGGTCCTGGTTTGGTCTACCACCTAATTTTTATTTTTTATTTTTTTTTAAATAACAAAATCGATAAATGTTGGTACGGGTATAAACACCCAAACTTGAAGTGTGCACCCTCTTCGGTGCACTAGATAGCTAAGTATATGAAAACTTAAAGGGAGAGAAAAAGAGCGAATTAACCTGAGTTTAGAATAGCCGAAGTCACCCTCACGCTCTAGTTCTGCTCTTGTCGCGTCTTACCGCAGTTGTTGTTCTTTCATGCTTGTGTCGTCAGCTTGAACGCAGGTGACATCCTAGATTCTTCTACACATTCGAGTTTTCATCGTCTTCAGGATCGTCGTCTCCCGCTTTGTAGCCACACCTACCAAACAATTTGTGCACTTCTCGAGTCAGTCGAGGTCTAGCTTCGCAGTCCTTCTTCTCTCCTTGTGCATGTTTAATACTACTCTAAGGTGTTATATTTTTCTCGCGATCCCCGTTGAAGGCTTCGCGCCCGCGGTAGTGTGTTGACACATCTCAGGTACTCTAACCACAGAGGGTGCAAAATTTTGATCGCGCCTGTGGTACTCCCGCTGTCCCAGCCTAGTTTGACTTATCGCTTGTTCATCCTTCTTGTTGATCCCTTCTTTGAGAGAGAGACACATGGATCCCACATTCTTTTTTTTGAAAAACGATTTATTTATTTATTTTTAATTATTTGAGAGAGAGAGAATGAGAGGGCTCACATTTTTTTTTTTTGAAAATTATTAATCTATTTTTTTTTATTTACTTGAGGGAGAGAGGAAGGGAGTGACACATGAGACCCACATTTTTTTTTTTGATAAATTATTATTTTTTATTTTTATTTACAAATGAGTAATAATGCCATCTCACATTGTGATATTCAATCCAGTCGATTGAAGACACGAGATATTGAAAGTCATTATGAGAAAACATAATAATGCGTTCGAAAGTATAACAATTGAGATCTTGAATGAAATGTCTCATCATCCTTGTTCTATTTTTCATTTTTCACAAAAAATTGAGCTACTGAAAAATCATATTTTGAAAGAAAACTTTGGAAAAAAATTACCTGAGAGAGAGAGAAACATGGAGCCCACATTTATTTTTTTGGAAAATGACTAATTTATTTTCTTTTTTTTAATTATTTGAGGGAGAGAGAAAGAGAGGGCCCATTTTTTTTTTTTAAATCATTAATCTATTTTTTTTATATTTATTTGAGGGGGAGAGAAAGAGAGTGACACGTGGGCCCCAAATTATTTTTTTTGACAAATCATTATTTATTTATTTTTTTATTTAGGAATGAATTATGTGTAGCGAGTATTTATACATATATATATATACATATATATATATACATCATATATATATATATATATATATATATATATATATATATATATATATATATACATATATATATATATATACATATATATATATATACATATACATACATATATATATGTACATCATATATATATATATATATGTATGTATATGTATATATGTATGTATATATATACATATATATATATATATATATATATATATATATATATATATATATATATATATATATATATAGTCTGTCTAGGAAAATAATGTTAGTACAAAGCGTTTGATATTAATGATTTTTGGACCGTTTGATCTGCTTTAATTTTATCATCATAGAAATTCATACAAATTTCAAATCAAATGCATACCATAATAATTCATAAAACTATCTAATCAAAATGCATACTAACATTATTCAGACAATTTAATCAAATCGCATTCATATATATATCCATTACAAATTAATGAACTCACATATCATAATCCATACAAATAAATTTCAAACTAAAATTCATATAAAATTTAAATTTACAAAAATACTTCAATCTCTAAATTCAATCAAAACATGCCAACAATTTCTTCTCAAACCCCTGTTTTTTTTTTTAATATATGAAAATAAGAGATTTTTTGGAAGAGAAGAAATCGGAATATCGAAGGAAAGTTCTATATTCGGAAAAGCATTTCCATTTATGCGATTATTTCCTTTGTGGCTCAAGATTTATTTCCTTTTCAGGTGAGAGAGAGAGAGAGAGTTACTAAATATGTTGATCAAAAGGCTGCACACAAATTAAAGCAGATCCAAGGGTTTACAAATTGTTAGTACCAACTCCTTGATAATAATATTAGCTTATTAGCAAAACTCTCTCTCTCTCTCTCTCTCTCTCTCTCTCTCTCTCTTTATATATATATATATATATATATATATATATATATATATATATATGTATATATATATATATATGTATATATATATATATGTATATATATATATATATGTATATATATATTTTTTTTTTTTTTTTTTTTTGAAAATTATTTTCTTTTGTCTTTTTTTTGTACTTGAGGGAGAAAGAAAGAGAGATTGACACACGGGACCCTTTTTTTTTTTAGATAAATCATATTTTATTTTATTACTTTTATTTAGGAATAAATTATGTGTAGCGAATATTCAGTGGTTACTGATATTATAACTCATAATACATAAGTTGTACAGTTTAGCTTTCAAAATAATTAATTATATTTGATTTGACATTTCACACTAAATCAGGATAGAACACACCGAATTCAACCAATCATATTCTTACACTATCTAACTACACAGAAACCGTCATAAAATATCAGAAACTCTAAACAATCGAAAGTTCCATATCGAACCACATCACCCCATCCAACAGTCATGAAAAAGGGGTGATGTGGCCTCGTTAGAGACCTTATTTGGATGCTAGAATTGGCCCCGCGGGGGGGGGGGGGGGGGGGAATAATCGACTAATAATGTGACAATAATTATTATGCTAAAATGGATTTAAACTGATTCTAAAAACCCTAAAACTTGATTTAAATTTACGCTTGAAGGCAAGTTTTGTTTAAGTGCGGCGAGATTTGTAATGTGTATTTTTATATACATTGTTAGGGTTGTTTATCATATAAAATTCACCCTTAAATCACATAAAATGTTGGAAGTGTTTAAAATTAATAAAATTATTTTTGAAACTCTTAATACAATTTTGTGTGATTTTTTAGGTAAAAAGACCAAGAAAAAGATATTTGGATGACTTGGTAAAAAGTCAACTCCAAATAAAGGACCGATTTGCAAATCCTGGGCCAAGAATGGCCGAATTCTCGATAAATCTCCGCAAAAACTCTACACACGCCTCTCCAATTCTCTTATAACCCTTACCCGCCAACCATCCAAACCAAAACCTACAAAATCCAAAAAAGACGAAAAGTCAAACCCGGGAAATCGCCCCGTTGACCAAAAGTCAACTGTCCCTTAAGAGGTCAAACTGGGTACCAAATCGAAGAGCTCGACGAGACGAATCCAACAGTACAAACCTCGCGAAAAAAGACCTTCTAAAACGCCCAGAAAATACAATACAAGATATGGTCAGACCTGGTTAAAGTCAACTTTTGACCAGGTCAACCCTTCTCTCAACCAGTCCGAACGAGCCACATGTCCCTTCTTCTCCTCCTTAATTTCCTCATAATTCTTCTCTGGCCAATCTGGTAATGACACGTGGCACAGCAGTTTATTTTTCCTCCAGTCACATATCGACACATGGCAAATCTGTGCAATAAATTAGTAAAAGAACAAACGTTTTGAGCTCAGAGCAAGATTTTCATGTCATATTGTGCTTAATTTAAGTATGACCCCAATTTATAATATAACGTGGATGACGTATATTAATAATGTCTTTTATTTCAACAAGACCATTTTCTCTCTTTTTTTCTTCAAGTTTGACTGGATGCATATCCATAGTGACATTATTATTCCTCATATTGAACCAATCATATATCTATAATCAATCACTGTTATATATCAATTGTTTTCTTAGTGTTTGTACACTAATCAAAATAATAGAAACTATAGAATCAAACAGCAATCAACTTGCTGCTTTCATTTTTTTTTTGGCTTCTTTCATATATTTTTGTTTTGTTACGAGTTATACTTTTAGCCAAATTTTACCCTCATTAGTGTATAAATATGATAGAATAATGTAATGATCTCAATAAACCAAATCGCGCACATAAATTTCAGACACCATTTCATAATTTCTAATACCAACAACTAATTGTAGCAAACTCAAGTGAAAACAACTAATTGAAGCAAAGTAAGAGAAAAAGTCTTCCATAAAAGAAAAGGCTCAACTTAACAAAATACTATTAACTTTTTTTTTATCCCCAATCCTGACTCCAACTTTTCAAAGCTACAAACTTTACTGACTATCCGTATTTATCCTTCGAGAAATAAATTATCTATCCACATTTGCAGCACAACCCTGCGAAATGAAGAAAAAATCGGAATCCCTTGATTTTGGATTCATATTTTATATCCCTCTGCATGTTTCCATGAGATTAATCAAAAAACAAAAAGATAAATGAAGAAAAACTCTACATGAAGGAATAATTAAAAGCTCAGATCGAACTAATCCAATATGAAATTGATTAATCATTGCAAATATTAATCTAATGAGGGATGATATATTTAAAGAAATTTTTCATGATTGAACTGAGAAAGAGAAAAAAATTAATACCCATTATGCCCCTAAAAGTACTTTCATTATTAGCATGATATTTTTATAGCATGCCATAGTTATGATATCAATTTAATTTCTTTGCCAACAAAAGGATACTGCTTTCTAATTTAACAGAGCACATATTCATGAAATTAGAGCTTCTGATTTGCATTCCACACATACTATAATTGGAGATTGAGGGCACATTTATGTGAAATATTGGTTCTTTCCTCACAATTAGTATTTTAATGGGCTTTTTACTATTTTTCTAAAATCACAATTATGGGGACGTTTGCAAAAAATGCAACCTTTTGCATTTTTGACCAGCGGTTCATCTCTCTGGATGTGTGTGTGTATTTCCGTGAGAGAGACCAAAAATTAAGGGTTTGGGACACTAAAAAAGAAAAAGGAGAAAAGGGAGAGAAAAATTAGACGATCGGAAGGGGAAGCCCAAAACTTTAAAGTCATACGAACCTCATAATTAATAGCTAAATTGATGAAATATGAAGCGATAAACCAATATTTATAGACATTGAGGGATTAAAACCCTAAAAATAAACTTGCCTTTAATAGCCTATATGTGTAGCTTTTAACTGAAGATGAAGTTCTCCTTCAATTACTCATGAGGCCGAGCCGGATAGAAGACGGCCGGAGAGACAGAGAGGAGACCGAGACCGGCCAAGGCAACAGAGTAGGAGGCGGACGGCCGACGTGGAGAGAGAGAAGTCGGCGCAGGCCTAGGCGCAGAGAGAGAGGGGGAGAGGCGGAGAGAGAGGGGAAGTCACGGAGAGGGAGAGGGAGAGGGAGAAGGAGAAAGTGGATATTATTTGCTTCGCTCAGACGTGAAGAAATGAGGAGGGGCGGAAACATGATTTTTTTTGTTTTTTAGCATTATTTCCGAAAATAATTCAGCAAATAGCACTCCTTTGGAAAAAATTAGCTAACTAGCACTACCGCCATCTGTTATGACGGTAGAGACCTTCTACCGCCAGCACCGCTGGCGGTAGTGCCTAATTTTTCAAAATTCCCATCAGCGGCCGTAAAACAAGATAATTAGATACAAATTAGCCTCTACCGCCAGGCCATCTGGCAGTAGTGGCATTGTTATAATTTTTTTCTGATCCAATCGGGTATCAAACCCGTTTAAAAAAAAAAAAAAAAAAAAAAGGAAAAATACCTCTACCGCCAGGTCATCTGGCGGTAGAGTTGGAGCAATACCCCCTGGACAGCAAGCCCAAAAATAAAAATTTACCTTCTACCGCCAGGCCATCTGGCGGTAGAAGCTTCTCCCCATAATAACCCACCCGACCCCTCTCTCTCTGCCCCCATTTCTCCCCCAAACACCAAAAGAAAAAAACCAAAAAAAAAAGAGCTAATTTTCTGCGAAAAAACCCAGCAAATTTGTGGAAATTGAAGCGAAAAGAGTAAGATTTGTAGAAAGAATAGAGAAGAAAATAGAGTGAATTCAACAAAAGGTTAGATATTTTAATTTATTTTTGAGTTTAGGGTTTAGGATTATTTGTTTAAATTGATAGAAATTAGTATGAAATAAGTTTGAGTTTGTTGAAATTAGTTGTATTTCTTTGAATAGATTGCTTCAAATTGGTTAGAATTAGTTTTATTTTGAGTTTTTAATTAGGATTTTTTGTTTTGAGTTTTTAGTTAGTAATTTTTTTGTTGTTGATTTGTTTGTAGAAGGAGAGGAAGGAGAAAGAGAAGGAATTGCAAATTTTTTGCAATTGAAATTTGAGGTATTTTTTTTTCATATTTATTGGTATATTATTTAATTACGTTAATTTAATGTATTTATTTTTTAAAAAAATTCATATTGTATTTATATATGATTTGTTTAGTGTAATTTATTTTTTTTACTTGTTATTTAAATTATTTATTAGTAATTAATTTTAGTAGTTATTATTATTATTTTTTGGGTTTAGTTTATGATTTTTTTTTTTTTAAAATAGCACCCGTAACAAAAAAATTAATTAAGTAGCACCCATACGGAAATATTATTTATATTTTGTTAGTAGAAATAATTATTAGTTATTTTACATAATAATTTTTTTTATGAATTTTTTTAGATGTTTCTACTTGTAGTTAATTTTATTACAAATTAAAATACTTTGTAGATATTTTTATTTTAGATAATTATAATTGCAAAATTGTAATCTTCATTTTAGTAATTATTTTATTATTTTAATTTTTAGAAAATAGTGACCGATGGCATCTAGAGGCGGACCTAGTCGACCTAGTCGAGCGGACAAAGGAAAAAGTCATATGATTGATGAAAGTAATTCTCCGCCATATTCGCTCAACACACTACAAGCCGAACATAGGACTAGCCAGTTTACGAGAGAAGAAGGCTTGATATCATTCGAACCCTACCGTTTCAGGCAACATCGCCTTGCGGTACTTATTTTATAATTATATAATATAAAATATTACTTGCAAATATATTTATTATTTTTGCTTTCTTTTATGAAGGTGCCTTGGAACGACCTTTATATCCCTTATCTAAAAAGGGCTAATTTGTTCCAAGTAGCGAAGATTGGATATATACCGTTAGACGGTATTTGTTTAACCGCATTGCAAGAACGGTGGAGAAAAGAAACGCACACGTTCCACATGGCACACGGGGAGATGACGATTACATTAGAGGATGTGTCGTGTTTATTGGGTTTGAGAGTCGATGGAGCGGCCATGTGTGTAAGTAATAAAGATGTGAATTGGGGCCAAAAAATTACGGATTTATTGGGGATAACACCCGAGATAAATGATTACCGGCATGATAGCGCGGTATTGCTTAAAAGAAGATGGTTTACCCAGAATTTCTCTAATTTGGAGGTCGGAGCCCCTGAGTTGACGGTACAACAATATTGCCGCGCATATATACTTGCTTTATGCGGTGATATTCTATTCACGGACCCGTCGGGCGATAGTATATCGGCAATTCCACTGGTATTTTTAGAGGATATGGAGAGATTAGATGAATGGGCATGGGGGAGTGCGGTATTAGGATATTTATACCGGGAGTTGTGCAAGAGTACGGCGCCTGAACGGAAGAATATGGGGGGTTGTATTATGTTACTTCAGATGTGGGCTTGGACGCGTTTCAAGTTCGGACGACCGACTCCTCCCCTCGGCACTAGTCCGGATGCTTTAAACATCTTCGATGATCCGGATGAGAATGATACGGTCGGATTTATTTGGATTGGGGCTACGGTGAAGGAGAGACCCGGAGCGACTCATTTGTGGGGCAATCGAGACCAGTTGGATAACCTTCATGAGTCGCAGATTGAGTGGAGACCCTACGAGAAGTACCGCACGAGACTTCCACCCATTTGCGAGTTTGAGAGAGCTTCCGCACTTATTCGGTCCAAGTTGATTTACATGTGGATCGTCGAGCATTATCGCTCGCAACGGGTGATGTGACAGTTCGGGCTTCATCAGAGGATACCCCCTCAAGGAAAGTGCGAATACAATCATCTCTTGGAAAAGATGATTAACGGCCGCGGAGGTGATTGGCATACAGTTCACGCGAGATATGTTCAGGATTGGGAGTTTGAAAAGTGGCAATATTGGATGAAGAACTCGGAGAACGTTAAGAGAAGGGCATATAATCCGGACAAACATTTGGAGTATATGGAGTGGTACGGAAAAGTATCGGAGGCGAGATTGGTGCAGTCGACCATCTCGCATGATACAGACTCATATCGTCCTCTTGTTCCCGACAAAAGAAAAGCGGTATGTGAAATAATTTAATAGCTTAATAATTTGAATAATATTACATTTTAACAATATTACATTATTAATTTAATTTAGATGACACATTTTACGGATGCGTGTGAAAAGGGTTTGAAAGCCATTCGTAAGAGATGGAACGGGGCGAAAATGAGAAGTGTCATGCTGGATATGTTGGGATGCATGCGAAAAGGGTATATTGAGGGTAATGAATACCCTGCCGGTCTTCCATGGCATTATCTCGACACTCCTAATGAGTATGATGAAGATAGTGACGATGATGACGGTGGAAATGAGGACCGTGACGAGGGCGTAGGCGTCAGCCAACTTACTCAAGAGCCTGTCAGAGGACATGGTGTGTGACGCACTACTAGAATGGGTGCTGGACGCGGTGTTGCACGGTACACGCCTAGTTAGTGGTTATGCATAATTTTATGTATTATTTTTGGACTATTTATATATTATGTTTGGATGGACTATTTATATATTAGAATTTAATGTATTTATGTTTATTTTGTTCGTCATAACAACATAATATACGTTTTTAAAATAATACAAAGTTCGAAATAAACTAAAACAACAAACTACAAGTTCCAACAAACAACAAGTTCTTAAAATAATACAAAGTTCGAAACAAACTACGGCCCATTGTATCGACCTCCACCCCTTTGTGTGCATCTTGGTTTTGTGTGACCCGGCAACTTGCACACACTACAACACTTTGCACCGACAGATTTGTGCATGGTATCCATACTGTTCTTAAAACGTATCTCCCGACGCCGTCCACGTTGCATTCTTCCGTTAGTATCTTTTCTTACGAGTTTATCGCCCGGATATAATGTATAATTACAAAATTCTTCGCGTGGCCTCCAATGTGATCTTTCCTTAACAGGATAAAAACTTCTTTCATACGTATGTTTCAGATTATCCAAGGAATAACATGGATGAATAAGAGGCTCGGATGATACTACTTTATGCATGCCAACAGATATGATGTGAGAACACGGGTAGTGATATATCATCGGTTTCTGACACTCGCAATTACCTTCATTGAAGTTAACTTCCCAAGTCTTTCCCGGAATTCCGATACCACTCGTCGTCCGACGAGGTCGTGTCTCCACCTGATAAACACCTTCGTCTAAATTGTAACACGTAACGATATGCGTAGCGGCCTTATTTCTTCTCCGTTCCATTTTTTCCATCACCATATCCGACCACTGTTTATCCCGGCTTTCAGCATCCGCCCGATATCTCACATGATAACAATTCAACTTGTAAAATGTCGCCATAACAATTGCCGTAACCGGCAGCTTTCTTATACCTTTGAAAACATAATTCATAATTTCAGCGTTATTACTAGTTGTTAGGCCCCAGCGACGACCATTATTATCGTGCGAGAGCGTCCAATTTGCTTTAGGTACTCTCGATAACCATTCAGTCCCCTCAGGATACTTCGCTTCCATTTTTTCCCAAACTTTTTTGAATTTATATTTATTGTGCGCACATACTAATTTCGGTACCAACGGAATCACTGTTTTGTTAGTCGCGTGGCTACTGAAATTTGCTTCGAGATGCCGCATGCAATAACGATGAAAACCGTAAGGGGGCTTCCATCTATCACCTCTCATTGCGCTAATTATACCAGGATGCCTATCCGAAATAACACAATAACTATTTTGATTTCCGATTACATTTCGCAAACAATAAAAAAACCACTCCCATGTCTCTTTCTTCTCTCTCTCAACTAACGCAAAAGCTAGAGGGTATAATTGACCGTTAGCATCGCTACAAATTGCCGTCAGCAAACATCCTTGGTACTTTCCGGTTAGAAATGTTCCATCTACTGTTATGACTGGTTTGCACCATTGAAAACCGTGGAGTGATGGACCAAATGCCCAGAAAAGACCTTCGAACTCGAGCTCACCTGCACTATTTGGATCTCCCGTTCTAAAAAAATATAGTGTACCAGGATTTGCTGATGATATTGCCGCCATCAATTCGGGAAGCAAATTATATGCCTCCCTCCAACCCCCGAATAAGAATCGAATCGCATGTTGCTTCGCGTTCCACGCTTTCCAATATGAAATGGTATATTCAACCTTTAGTTTAACTGCTTCTATTATGGTTACAGGTTTAATTTCTAAATCCGCTCTAACTATATCTAGAATTAATCCCCCAACAAGCGCACTCGTTAAATGTTTGTGGTCTTTTCGACGAGTCTGATTAGTACACACATGTGGTTGTTTAAATGTTTTAATCTCCCATAATTCATTTTTCTTATTAATCGAACCGTGCATCCTCCAACTACATCCTGTACCTTCATCTTTAAACTTGCAGACTACAATGTATCTCTCTTTGCTTGAGTGGTCGACTATTATTTCTCGGTGATGCTTGACACTGTACGCTCTTACAGCCGATTGTAGTTCCAATTTTGTTTCGAATGTATGCCCCTTATATAATATTTCATCATCCCTTTCAGTCACACGCCTACCTGACACAACATCATTTATTGCATATTCCCACATTGAACTATCTTTGAACTCCTCTGCCGGCGGATCGTCAAAAGTCCCTACACTAACCATTTCACCCGTTTCCGTATATCGGAATGACGCTACCCTTTCTTCTTCGTTAAGCTCATAAATTTCCTCTTCCTCTTCGTCCTCTGACCCCATTTGCGGTTCCTCATCCAATTCATTTTCTTCATCTATTTCTGGAAGAATATTATTACTCGCTCGGGCCATATCAAACGCCGCAAAAATGTCTTCATTCTCACATTCATTTCCATCCTCGTCCAATTCATTTTCGTTTGTATTTGAAACTACATTCGATCTACTACTAGTTCCTACATGTGATTGTTTATTCTGGACGCGATCAACATATATTTCTAATTCAACCCCAACCCTCGTAACGTGTTCCGCAAATTTAACCCATTGTGTATCGTTCGTAATTTTCAATAACCTATAATTTAACCCGTTGTCACGTTGAACGGAAGGAAATCTACCTCGGATTATAAGATCATCACTATAGGACCAACCGATATTCTCACAAATCTCGTTACACAATTCGTAATAATCTCTGTTTACATTCGTATTTTCTGGTATATAAGACGGTTCAGGTGGATCATAGTTTATTCCGTTCGATAGATGAACAACCCGACCATCATAATATACGAGAATTGATCCGTTCTGTGCCATTTTCTTTTAAGAATTTACTCTTGTTTTCCCCTAAATACAATAATATTTCAATTAATAAACAACAAGATTTTTCTTAAATAATCATAAATTTCAAAATAATCTATAATACAAACAAACTCATAGAAAAAAATTCTAATTAAAAACCCAAAATAAAACTAATTCTAACAAATTTGAAGTAATCTATTCAAAGAAATACAACTAATTTCAAGAAACTCAAACTTATTTTATAATAATTTCTATCAATTTAAACAAATAATTCTAAACCCTAAACTCAAAAACAAACTAAAAGATCTAACCTTTTGTTGAATTCACTCTATTTTCTTCTTTATTCTTTCTACAAATCTTACTCTTTTCGCTTCAATTTTCACAATTTTTCCTTCTATTTTCGGCTGAAAAATCGCTCTTTTTTTGGGTTTTTTTTCTTCGGTTGTTTGGGGGAGAAATGGGGGGAGAGAGAGGGGTCGGGTTGGTTTTATGGGGTGAGCCTCTACCGCCAGGTCCCCTGGCGGTAGAAGCTAAATTTTTTTTTCGCGGTTTGTCTAGGGAGAATTGCCCCAACTTTACCGCCAGATGACCTGGCGGTAGAGTTGGGAACCCATAAAACCCACACGAGCCTTCTCTCTCTTCCCCCATTTCTCCCCCAAACAGCCAAACAAAAAAAAGAAAAGAAAATTGCGAATTTGAGAGCGGAAAAAGAAGGAAAATTTGTGGAAATATAATTTTTTGTGCAGAAAAAGTAAATTGAAATAGAATTTTTCTGACCTGATAACCATTGCTAAAGATGTAAGGTTGTTTGCTCACAAGAAACACACTCTTGAATCCAATCCCTGTACAAATTACACCCAAAAAATAAATAATTTGCTAATAACCATAGTATAGAAAATATAAAACCATAAATAATTTCTCCAGTCTGTTTACGGTCCTGAAAAGGAATTACCAACTACCGTAATTATACTTCCATTGAGACCTGAAAAGGTGAATGGCGTAAAGAAACAACTCTCTGAAGTCCATCCAGAGTTACTTTTGTTTTTATCAAAGATAAAGAGACTCTCTGTAAAAGAAATTGCGGAGTCTGTGAAGGAGGAGACTCTCTGCTTCATTTCTATCTCTAGCCGTACAACTCATAGAAAAAAATTCTAATTAAAAACTCAAAATAAAACTAATTCTAACAAATTTGAAGCAATCTTATTCCTTTCGCTTCAATTTCCACAAATTTTCCTTCTTTTTCCGCTCTCAAATTCGCACTTTTCTTTTCTTTTTTTTGTTTGGCTGTTTGGGGGAGAAATGGGGGGAGAGAGAGAAGGCTCGTGTGGGTTTTATGGGTCCCCAACTCTACCGCCAGAAGGTCTGGCGGTAGAGATAGTTTTCCATTTTTTTTCTTTTTTTTTAAACGGGTTTGATAGTACTACGGCGTCCAGGGAGAATTGCCCCAACTCTACCGCCAGATGACCTGGCGGTAGAGGTATTTTTCCTTCTTTTTTTTTTTTAACGGGTTTGATACCCGATTGGATCAGAAAAAAATTACAACAATGCCACTACCGCCAGATGGCCTGGCTGTAGAGGCTAATTTGTATCTAATTACCTTGTTTTACGGTCGCTGACGGAAATTTTGAAAAATTAGGCACTACCGCCATTGGTGCTGGCGGTAGAAGGTCTCTACCGCCACAACAGATGGCGGTAGTGCTAGTTAACTAATTTTTTCCAAAGCAGTGCTATTTGCTGAATTATTTTCGGAAATAATGCTAAAAAAAAAAAGTCCGGAAACATCAAACAAAAAGCGAAAAATAACACTGACACGTGTTAAAATCTACGCCTTTGAGTTATCATCCAATGGTGAAACTTAAAATGCCACGTGTCTTATTAAAATTAAGGAAAAATGTTAAGTTTTATAACCTAAGAAAATACCCGCGGTACACTGTGGTTATTTTAATTATATTTTTCATTTTGATGTAACACTGTGAAACTCTCAAAAAAAAAAATAATCACGTAAAAATAACATAAAATTTTAGATTTAAATTTTTCGATATTATTAATATATAAACAAGCAGTTAGTCAAATTTTAACAATAAATTTTATATTTAAATTGTTTGACATCATTACCATATATACAAGTAGTTGGTTAAATTTGAACCATACAATTTTAGATTTAAATTATTCGATATTATAACATATAAATAAGCAGTTGTTTGACCGTTTCCAGCTAGTGTCAAGCATGATAGTGAAGCACTGATATGGAATGTGGTTTGGGATCAATTAGTCATACAAATTTTTGCATTTATATTTTAAAGCAAAATGAAAATGAATTTGTAGATCATACGCAACATTACATGAATATTTTGTACCAATACAAAATAATTATTCTGATCAGGTTCAATAAATAGATTCAATAAATGGAGGAACCTAATTTATTCAAATTACTCGAGACCCATTACCATACCAGTGTCTCAATAAATATGGATATAGTGTCGTGCCATCATCCATCATCCATCATCCATGCAAATTGATCTACACCATTTTTTAAGTAAGCTAGTATGTATTCCTATTTAGTAAGCTAACTACATTCTTCCTTATAACCCAAATAAAATTCAAAGGGATCAATTAAAAAAACAAAGAATTAACATCGAAAAAACAAGCCAAACTCAAACAATTCAATTTAGAAAACTAAAAATAAACTTACTCTCTCCACGTAATTCAAAAATATATATACACATAAACTATGAATTAAAATATCCCCAGTCAAATGGCATTGTAAATAATTTGCATTCTCATCAAATTTCACGTGAACCGTAAAATTTATAAGTATCGTATAAGTGAACATGGATCCATTTGGGGCCGGACCATTTCCTGCCTCACTGAAGAATAATACCACATCTCCTTTTATGGCCTTAGATGAAAATATAATAATTTAATATAATTCGTTTTATGTTTTGAGAATTTTTAAGAATTCCCTATTTTAATATTTTGATGAACTGCTTATTTTTAAATTAAGATAGCATAATTTAATATAGTTATATATGAGGAACTTTTAAGAATTTCATATCTTTTATGAATATTTTGAGAAACTCTTCTATATTTTTAAATGAATTCTTTTAATAAAATTAGAGTTAATTTGAAAAAATTTATATCTTTTCTGAATATTTTGAAAAAGTCCCAATATTTTTTAAATGAAAATAATTTAATATAATTAGTGTGGATATGAAACTTAAAAAAAAATCCATATCTTCTTTGAACATTTTAAAAACTACCTAAACTTTTAAAACTTTAGCTTGAAAAACTTTGACATGACATTCAATTAAAAAAATTTGGACAACAATAGCCTTAACCAAACATTTTTGCATATTTTACTTTGTTCAAACCAACATAGAACCTAAATAAATAAAAGAGAATCAAATAGATTAAAACTGTTCCAAATAATAGTTTATTATTTAAAACAATAATTTAAAATTTACCTGCAACCCGTGTCATTTCATCCTTAACTTGTAAATTTTTATCCCAAAACAAAAACAAAACAATTAATATTTATATAACCAGTAGTAATAAATGTCAAAAATATAAAATAAAATAATTAATTTCTCTAATTACCTGAGTATTTGGAAAGACGGTCATACCCCTCATTTAACATTGGATAAATACAATAGAACCGTATCAAGTCTGTCGCCCCCACGCACCTGATTAATATGGCCTGTCGTGAAAATAATCAAAATGTGTTTCCTATTTCTGTCCAAATTGATACCTCATAATTTAAACAAAGTTCGCATTTTCTGCATCAAAGTAAATTTGCAAATATAACCTTGAATATTATGAAATCAGTAACTTCGTGAAAAGAATTAGTGTTTGTTACCTCCGGGAATAAAAGTTCAAGCCATCATTCTTTCTTTCCTCTATTCTAGCAATAATTGCATCCTTCAACCAAAAAGAAAAATAATTCTTCAACAAGTGCATCTTTTTTTCTTTTTTCAGCTACACTGCATTGTATATACTAATTTTGGAAACTTTGCAAAAGCCCTTGAATGATCACTATATTGCAAAAAAGTTCCTGCATAATTGAATATTGCAAAAAAAAAAAAAAATCCTACGAATAGAGGTGCTATTTTTTGAATTTTATAAGGACATAAGGTTTTTGTTTTGCAATATGCAATAATATAAGAGCTTTATTGCCATTTCAAGATAGCAGGGTTTTGTTACAAATTTTCCATTAATTTCCACTTTCATATATTGGGAGCAGGGCAAAAAAGCATACTCTATTTCATAAAAAAGCTTTAAAAAAATAAAATGTTAATAAAGAAAAGGCTGAAATTTCTAATAAACTCCTAGATTTCAGACTATTTTTTTTAATTATTTAGTTGAGGTCATTCATAGGTTGTAATTTTGGCAATTTGGTCCAAAATTTTGCTTGTATTTCAGTAACTTTCTAAACAAATATCTGTAGTCAATTTGTATAGGCACAATTAATTTATGTAGAATATAGGATTCAATTTGTTCGGAAAATTAAATTAATCGAGAAAATTGAATGAGCTAATGCAAAATCTGGTTCTTCAGCCCAACATAGATGGGGGGAAAAGGTATAAGTTGCAATCTAAGTTAAAAAGAAAACCCTAACCATTAAGTGGATACAAGCAGGCATAACTATTCAATCAATCTTGTTTATAGTAAATAGTAATATAACCATTCAATCAAATATAAATTCATATGTACATGATTAAAAACTAATATCAAGGATGTACTCATACAATTAATAACAGAAGTTACTATTTAATGAATAAATATATAGTTTCACCCAACTACCATCGCAGCGGGTACCATATGTCCAAATTCTTCATTGGTTTGAAGTAAATAATTTATCACCTACTTTTAAACTATATTTTTGCAATATGTGACCAAAAAAAAGAAAATCCAATGTAAGATCTGTTGGGAAACCCGTAGCCATGTACGTTACATGCGCAGCGGAACCTACGGGTTAAACCCTCCCTAGAATCATCGTAAAGAAAATAAAGGTACGAGATTATGCTATTAAAATTTATATCTCGGATCTTCCTGATCCGGGAGAGAGAAGCGGATGTAGGTCTGAACGAAGTTCCGTCTTGCTTCCTTCTCCTTCCTGGCTTCTGAACCTCGACTCTGCAAACCTTCTTGCTCTTCCTAGGGATGAAGAACTAGATCGCTCGCTAATCTCCAAAGCAGGAGATCTCTACTCGTATCCACGCGAACTTCGGACGTACGGAATAACTGGACTCGGCTAGACGAGTCCGGAAATACTTTCCGAAAATAACTCAAAACTCTCTCTCTCTCTATTTCTGTATATTAGACGGCCTCTAAGGCTTCTGAATTGTGTATAGAATAGAAGGGGGCTACCCCTTTATTTATACTAGAGAGAGGGGTGAAAGAATGACAACTTTCATTAAGGAAACAAATCCTGCCTGCCGCATGAACAGTAATTACTGCTTCGAACGGACCATTGTTTCCATATAAACGATGATTTTCCGCCAAGCAAATCAGCACATACCATATGTGTTCCGTTCGAACGCGTAAACAGTAATTCCTGTGCGTGAACAGTAATTTCTGCACGATCAAATATCCAATATTTGATTTATTATTTCGCCCATTTATACATCACATGTATAACTGTTATTTAGGTATTTTCATCCTGTATGAATGGAGTTCATTGTGTGACCGTGTAGGTTCCATTTAACGCTGGCAACGATCTTCTAAAGATCGTAAGTCATGAGTAACCTTTAGACTGATGTCATGACTACCCATGTTAAATGAAATGATCAGCGATCATAAACCTATCTGAATAGACATTTGCTTATTCCCTTTTGTTCTACGATATACGTCTTGATCACAGGGTACGGTAATATATCATCCTTGAGTTTGATCAAAGTCTCTTTCCTGATCGAGAATTAGACTGAGTAAATACAAAATGATATTAACAACACATGTTAATCCATTTTGAGCATGACCATGCATTTCCTTCAGTCCTAGTTCATCAGGGGGCCTAGAGATATCTCCCTCTTAACGAGAGGAACAAATCCCATCTTGGTCACTCACATTCCTCGTCATGATTCAGTGCATACCTAATGATAACCCTAATGATCATCCCGTTATGGATGACGTAAGATCATATTAAAGTATGCAGCTCCTCATACAGGAATCCATGGTGACCTCAGGTCGTAGGAACAAGCACACTATTCATATGAGAATCACTAATGACATATACCATGCATATTCTCATAGTTTGGTCAGTCCAGTACATGTTCTCTAACACGCACCCATATTCCAGACTTGACATCCCTATGTCTATGATCAACAAAACATGATCATCCAGTCTGTGAATATACTAGTGTGGATATGTAGCTTCTTACTTGAAATATATTTATCTCTATAAACATCCTACATATCACTAGGGACGGTTTAGAATGTCATTCGTTGGTTCACAGTTCTACTATCAGAATCACGTATTCTGATGACGTAAACCCGAAGTGTCATTCAAAGTCGATCTAATATATATAGATATATTAGTCACCCATACACTCATTTATATATGAAATGAATAAAAGTGTTTCTCATAATCTAATCTCTAATCCAACACTTTGGCCTAGGGCATAATTCCTTCAAGATCATAACCTAACTTGCCTATGAATTATTAATATGAATTATCTGAGAACCAATTTGGTTTCAGAATTTTTTATTATGGTTGAGAAAAAGGTATATTTTATATATTAATTTTGGGAACTTCGCAAAAAATCCAGTGAATTATCACGAAATTGCAAAAAAGTTCTTGCATAATTGAATACTGCAAAAAGATAATGATTTTCCTAAAAAAAAAGGTGCTATTTTCTGAATAAGTATAGACGGTATTTGTTTTGTGATATACAATAATGTAGGGGCTTTATTGTTATTTCTGAATAATATAGGCTTTATTGCAAATTTCTCATTTATCTCTGATTTAATATATGGAAGTAGGGCATAAAGACTACGCCATTTTCATGACGAAATTTAGAAAAAAATAAGTAAAGAAGAAAAGACTGATTTATGTACCTGTTGTTTGCCCAAAGACATTCCATAACTCGTCCTGGGCTCACTCATGAGGCATTTTCCTAACTTATTATCAGCTACAATTGATTTCTACAATTTTTCGTTAGCCTGATTAAAAAAAACATAATTTCATTAACAAAGTTATCTCTTAATTCTTAGCTTTTGAATGAAATATATAAAATAGTTTGAGGTACCCATTTTATGTGGTGATCGTATTCTTCATCACATAGAAAGCTCTTGTATAAGAGTGTCCCGCAATTAAATATAAATATGCATTAAGATCCTAAGCTATGGCATTTCATCAAACACATTTCATGCACAGTAAATGCACACTCTAAAACAAATAAAACCTAACCTTTCCTATGACCTTCAATTAGCACTAATTATTCGACGAAATGCACTTTACAAAATCCTTACTAAATATCTAACCGCAACCTGCAAAACGTCCAAATTTAACACAAGACAGTTTAACCAACCCTCCATTAAACCTTAATTTGCCCCAATTATACAATTACTACACTAAGAAAAGAATGAACAATTATACAAAACGTGAATAAGACAATAAAGACTAACTTGTTTGTGCGAGAGAGAAGAAAACCTTTAATTCTATCGTCTGTGGTTGGGGGGTGAGAAGGAGAAGTAGGAAAAATCTGGAGAATGTTCGAAGTAATTGGGAGCGAGAGGTAGAGGGGAATTCCGGCGTGGGAGAGAGGGGGCAAATCCGGCGATTAGTGGCTCGTTTTAGCAAGAGGCGCGAGAGGGAGAGGGAGAGGTGTAAGCTTCAGGCCCGAGAGTCAGGAGGATGATGAAAAATGAAGACTTCTGTATAGCGTGATAAATCGGAGGGTTAGTAGTGATTAATCGGAGGGTTGATTTGTTTAATCCAATGGTTAATAAAATAAGGATGACGTGGCTTAATTAGGTTGAAGAATTACTGTTGAAAAATTATATACTAAGGTGAATTATTAATATTAATATTAATTATTAATATTAATGCGGCATAAATGATAATTTCTTCGCCTCTTTTCTCTTTTCTATGTAGGAGCACAAAATACTCCGTGCTAGTTTATACAATGTTTTTGATTCTCAGGTTAAACTTCTTATCCATCAAACTGGATAGTCTCTTTTCGACCCAATAGAGTAATGTCAAAAGCCTTAATGTCTTTGAGGGCCTCATGTTTATACAAATTTTTGGACCTATACAATATAAAAGTATTTAAAAACCATCAATTTAGGAAGTCCAGCCCATCTATCTACATCATAACTCAGACCCAACAAACCCCTACTCCCAATCAAAACGAAAGCACTAACCAGGAAAATTTTCAATTTTTTCACAGATTTAAATCGCCCATCGAAGAGAAAATGTAAATACAAATAAAAAATTGCTTCCTTATCCTTGAAAAGCCTGGTAATATTTGCTTAGTTCTCCGAAACAAAACAAAGAAAACTATGCTAGTGCTGAAAATACTTGAATTTAGTCTGTTTAATTGGTAACACTAGTATTTTAGCTGATATTTTGTATTTTTGGATGTCTTTTTGTTTTTTCTGGATAAAATGGAGGATTGTTTTGTCCAATATCTATTATTTGGTGCTAATAGATTTTAAACTAACCGTCCCCTCAAGGGATAAATCGGGCGGTCTATGACTTTTGTTGTAACGTCCCAAAATTTTTAATTTTATGGCTAAGAATATTTTAGTAATTTCACATAATTATTTTCGGGAATATTTTTTTTCCTTATATAAATTGATTATTTAATCTATTTTAAATAATATATTTAGAAATTGATTTCATGAAAAACTGGATTTTATACGATAAATTGATAACAATATTATTTCGATTTTTTTTATTTTGTAAAGTTGCATCAGTAAAATAAATTCTGAAAATTTCTATCTTTAACGTGTGGTTTCCCCTTATATCAGGTTTGATATTCTAGAACATATCCTATCTTAATTCCATAACATTCCATAATTAATATCTATCTTCATATCAATTATTCAAATTAGCCAAGTTAATAATATAAATAATGAATTTCGGCCTACATATCATTCCAGGCCACAAATTAAGCCGTGCAATTATAATGCCCTAAAACCATTTGCTTTTATTTCCTCCTGCCGCCACTTTATCTTTGGACATCATCTCTCTCTCCCTCCCTCTCTTCCTTGCGTGGTGTGCAACAGAGGCATCAACCCAAGCAAAGATAATTTGACTTTTCAACTTGTTTTTCAGCCAATGAAATTCCTCCACATGCCACGATGTTTGCATCTCTTTCATTCATCCTAATTTCTAGTAAGGATCTCCAACTTCTACTCCTAATTTAATTACTGATGCTAAATTACTAACTGAAACTGTTTTAAATGATAAACAATTTAATATATATATATATATATATATATATATATATATATATATATATATATATGTATATATTATTAAATAATAAGTATATTTTCAAACCTATTATTTTAAGTTTGATGTTCTTAATTATTTTAAGATAACAAATTTTATATTTATTATTTTTATTAATTGAGTCGTCCTTGGATCGGTCGTGGAGAGTCGTAAGGTGTGAGGTTCGTGGTATCTGGTTTGTTGTCTTGTGGAACTATCATCAGTTTAGGGATTCTGTTTTGTTCTCCTTCGGTTTCCGTTTCAGTATATATTTTATTTCCGTTTGAATATCCTATTTCTATTTTGACATATTCTGCTTCCATTGATATATTCTGATATTTGATATTATTATTTTATTTTTTTTGAATTTGAGGGTTGTTGAAATAATAATGAGGGTTAATTAAATCTCGTAAACTGGAATACTTTGTATTTTGATTATTTTTAGGGACTATGTAGCCCGTAATAAGATATATTATTTTATATTATTTTATATGAAGTATTAAGTATTATGATATTAAATGAAATAAATTAAAGAAAATGAGATTACGATTAAATGAAAAAAAATAAGATAAGAATAATTTGAAATAAAATAAGATAAGAGAAGAAAAGGAAAGAAACGAAAAGAGAAGAAAAGAAAAGAAAGGAAGAAGTCAGATCTGACAGAAAAGGGCCGGTTCCCAGATAGCAATCCTGGGCAAGGCTTTAGCAATAGTCGGTTCCCAGGTAGCGATCTTGGGCAATATTTTTTTGACAATGTTAGGGGTTCCTAAGTAGCGATCTTGGGCAACCTGACGGATAGTGAGATCTCCTACGTAGTGAGATTAGGTATCTCACTCAATAATTGAAAAGTGAAAATAAGAAAATAAATTAATGAATTAAATAAAGAAGATAAATCATTGACATTTAAAATTGGAGCTTAATAGATTAAATGGTAATAAATTTAATAAGAGGTTAAATGTTATGAGAGGGTTAAGGATGTTTGATTTTATATAGATATATAAATATATTAACAAGAATGATTTTTGGGGATTATGATAATTTTATTTTGAGATATATATATTTTTCATTCAGTTTTTTTTTTAGTTGAAGGGGACTGGGATCCATGTTGATTTTTGTCACCCTAACTGAGTACCCCTGTACTCACCCCTTTTTATTTGATTTGATTTCTGTCCAGATTAAAATTAGTGTTTTGAAGTCCAAGTTAGAGCTGCGCGTTATTCCTCGAGTTATTAAATGCGAATTTACCAGGATGCACTTCCTATATTATTATTTATTTTAATAATCGGTTTCGGGGCGTGGCATTTGTAGTCTTAGCTAATATTTTTAATTTTATTTTGAAAAGATATGTGATCCAAACAATGATACGAAATGGAATTTATTTTGCGTGTATGGTGATTCTCACGAATCAGAAAATCCCAAAAACTGGGCCGAAATTGAATCACATTTAAAGAACAAATTCCAACTTGTTTAATAGGCTATTTTAATGCAAAACCATCTCTCTTACACGAAAAAGGAGGTTCGACCTCTCAAAATTATAATAACAAAATTTTCATAAATTTCATACATAGAAATGGCTTAATAGATTTTGAATGTCAAGGTTCAGCTTTTATATGTGGTCCAATTATCAATTCACGGGAGAGCTAATATTGCAAAAACTCAACCGGGCACTTGTCTCAACCATACAGGCCAGTCTTTATCCGGATGCGAATATTTTTCGCGCGTCTACATATCGATCACCATCCTGTTGTATTAAAAACCCACGACTCAACTCGGAGATTTAAACATGATCTTAGAATTGAAAATTGGTGGTTTCTTGATGTTGACTTTAACCAAGCTTGCACCTCAACATCAGGAACCATAAAAAATAATAATGCTAATTGGACCCCTTAAAAACTCTATCAAAGAATGGGTGAGGAAAAAACCAAAACCACATAAGAAACTTGAAATTCTTGAGCTACAAATGTATGATATTCCAATGCAAAAACAAGATGCGAGAAATTTGGAAAAACAAATGGCGATAAAAAGTGAATATCATGCGGCGCTAAACCAATTAGAACTCTACCGGCTACAATGGAATCTTTTTGGCGACAAAAACATGGCTTTTTTCACAACACGGCTACTATTCGAAGAAGATATAACTCCATACACTCGCTCCAAATTAGTGAACATGAATGGATTAGGGTAGAAAAAGAGATTCGAAGTCACTTTCTTAAATCATTACATTCAAGCCTTCTCTCATAAGCCGGTTCTCAAATAAACCCAAGTATACTGGTGTGTGCTATGGGTATATAATAAAATTGCTTTCAAAATTACCCCAACTTACTTAGTTTCGATCTCAAGTATACGATCTATGTGTAGTACTTTGGGTGTCGAATCCACATGGACGTGTAGTAATTTTAGTTTCTTAAATGCAGTTCGAACTGAATCTTTAATTGGGTTTTTTATTTTGATAAAATAAAATAAAATAAAAATAAAGATAAATTAGCACTTATCGAGTCGCGGACAAGGTTGTCACGATCTTGGTCCGTGGTAGAGGGTAATTGAAGTTGATAAAAGAGAGATCTAGGGATCGAGCTCTTTCGTAGTTTTCCTTCTGATTTCTTTCGTCTTTGTTGATGTTGCTTTCATCTCGCCTTAATAGGAGGATTCTTCCTGTTGGGTTTCTACCGTTCATAACGCAGCAAAAAACCAAAAATGAAACAAAATCGAATTCGAAACCCAAAAGAAGGATCCGTGAATTACAATTAAATCAAAGAAAATTTCATAACTTTGTACCTTCGGATTACGCTTAATCCGTGATGATCAAAAGCGAATTTGGTTGACGCTTTTCTTTTTCCGATTCCAAACCGGTTTCCAAACCGATCCTATGTATGTTTCGCCTAACCGGTCTGACAAACCGATCTCCAAACGAACGGATTCTCCAAGCAAACCGATTCTCCAAACAAATCAATTCTCCAAACAAAACCACGGTTTCAACCCGAATCACAAAGACGCCGCACTTCGCTTCGTCCTCTACCGGTATCCACATGAACAACCCCTTTGAACGGATAAAGAACGATATATGCTAGTATCCGTTCTTCATTTCTCTCACAGAAATAACAAGAGAATAATTTTCGAATTTATCTCTCCTTTTTGTCTCACAAAATTTTGGACGAAAATATTATAATCCTTAATCTGATTTTGGGGTGTCTCTTGTGCCTATGTAGTCCATAAGTTTCATATCATATGTGCATGGTAACTATGTAACCATATGCGCAACACACCTTATCATATAAGATGTAGGATTGGATGTGTCACTTGATTATGTAGCTCTCCATACAACTTATCACATAAGTTATGATTTTTCTGTGTACGTCTCAATAGTTGTTCTTTGTGTGTGACCCTGTAGGTTTACTTAATGTTGGCAATAATCACAATGGATTATAAATCATGAGCGGCCTCTAGCAAGACATCATGATTACCCAAATTAAGCAAGTATAGATGATTCGATCAAACATAATTTATGTCATGCATTGTATCCCTTTGTTACACGATATCTGTATCGTCCATAAGGCATGGTATGTGTCAACCTTATATTGGTCGATAAATATTTCTTGACACCGAATTTGATTGAACATGAAATGACATTAATAACACCTTATTAATTCACTCGAGCACGGCCGTGCGTTTCTTCAATCAAATCATCAAGAGGCCTAAAGATAACTCTCTCAATTTATGAGAGGAACAAATTCTATCTTAATTAAACTCTTTCCTCCGCATAATTCATTATATACCTAATTATAATCTTTATGACCGCCCGGTTAAAGACGATGTTAGATTATATTAAAGTATAAAATTTCTCATGTAGGAAACTGAGACAATCTCAAGTCTAAGGATTACAAATACATTCTTTAATGAGAATAACTAATGACACGAACCATGTAGTATTCTCACGGTGGGTCAATCCAGTATATGGTCTCTAACATATACTTACGTTAATGACTTAATAACTCTTATTCATGATCAGTAAAACGTGACCATCAGTCAACTAACATACTGATGTCCATTTATAGCTTATCATAAAGTATGTTTGTCTCACAAACATCCTATGAATGATCAGGGACGGTTTAGAATATCATTCATAATACTTTATAGTTCACTATCAAAGTCACATACTTTGATGATATAAAGCTGAATATCATATTCAAGGTTCATTTTAGTAATAAGAATAAAATAACCAATACGCATTCATTATATAAAATATCTCTAAATAAAAACAATATTTGTTTAACACAATCCATACATCTAGGTCTCAAATACATTGGCCTAGGGCATACTACTAACACTTCCTTCCTGTGACGGGTTTGACTATCCGCCTTGCACTCGTTCTCTGTCGTCTTCAAGGGCTATCACTTATCTTCGTGATCATCTCGAAGCGAGAGCCTTGACGGGTTCTGGGGAAGCCCTTTCTGCGCCAACTTGTTACGATCGCCAAACCCCTTCCTTGTAATGTAAGGGGCTCTCACTTATCCTTGCGTGGAGGGACTGTCACTCACCCTCCTCAAGCAGGTCTTCTAGCTCTCCTAACTCCTCGGCTCAGTCTCCAAAGTAAAACTACGCTTCCGTACTCGCTCCTCCAAGTCTTGTCTTCGCTGGTCTGATCGGCAGGCTTTCACCTCCATGGTCTCAAGCTGACGGGGTATGTAATTCGACACCTGCCTGCCAGGCTTTACCACGCGTTCTAACACCAAGACGCTAGGTTTTTGCCTAACGACCTGATTTCTCCTAGCTAATTACCCACTAACATATGCACCCAAGATATATCTCGAGTTGAATTAAGAAGCACAAAACAAGATACTAAGTACAAAACTTGATCAACACAAATAAAGATATTGAATCTATGACATGAACTCTACCATAGAAAAGGTTTAATTATGAGAGTACATAACTGAAACGCAAAACAAATTAAATTGACATATAAAACAATACAACCTTATTTGTCTTGTCTCTTACAATAAAAACACCACTACTGATTCTCTACTATAATCTGCGACCCTTGGCCGGCCCAAGGACCCACCCTTTTAGAGGTGAGAGGCCGGCTTCCCATTAAGAGGAAATAAATCTAACCTAAAATCTAATCAAATTAATCCTTAAATTTAATACTCAATCAGGATCAATTTAAATTAATCCCAAAATCTAATCATAATCAAAGATCAAATCTAATATTCTAATTTATTCCTCCTGCCAAATGAAGTACGTTCTTTCCGCGCAATGGGGTAGAATGCTTAATATGAGCCAATCTTCCAGAAGAATCATCTGTCGCCTTCCATCTTCGGTTGCGGCGTTCCTAACCTCGAACGTTGTGAGACAGTGACCCACCATCGTTGTGAAGGCTACGGCGGTTGTGATAAGAAAAACTGGGTCCGAGGGGCCTGGTCCATGATCCAATTTCAGGCTGTCCTTTATGTAGCCCCAATAGGCTCCTTTTAGGCTTCATTTGACTCCGAATTTCTTCTTTCCCACAATTAGAAACAAACATAAGTAGTAACTGATTTCTAACGAAATAAACATAAAATAACATAAAAAGTACTGAAAATAAGATATAAAAAAAAAATATGATTCTAAAATATAGATATGGATTTGATCGATCATATAACAACCAGATTTTGTAGCTCAACTAACCAAACTCAGAAATCAGAGACCCTAGGAATGGACTATATTCTGGATATAAATGAGATCAAAGAGACTATTTGTTACTTGGGACCGGATAAAAGCCCCAGTCTTTACGGCATAACCAGCCGCTTCATACAAGCCTTCCTCCTTCATCTGCTAGAACCAATAAAAGCACACTATCCAATCCTTTTTTCGTATATGTATTTTGGACAATGACATGGGACATTCGTACCTTGTCATCATTCCAAAAGAGACCAAACCAACAAAAGTCACAGATTATCACCCAATAAAAATTTTAAACTCCATCTATAAAATTATTGCAAAAATTTTAGTAACTTGAATTAGACTGCCGTTGGCCAAAATAATCTCGGCCGAACAAAACACCTTATTACCAGGCCGCTCTATAGTAGAAAACATAAAATTCTTAGAAAAACGCTTCATTCTCTCCATACATATGAATATAAGGAGCCAACTTATTGCATGAAAGCGGATTAATTCAGAACTTTTGATCGAATAACTGAGACTACATATATGATTTGCTACTCTTCTATAACATTCCTATCCATTTATGAATCTAATTAGTGCATATTGCATAAGAAGTGCAAAATTTACCGTACAAATAAATGAAAAGTGAGAAGGATTCTTCACACAGGGTAGAGGCCTACACGAAGGTTGCCCCCTCTTACCTTATTTCTTCATTCTCGGTTTGGACTTGCTCTTGCGATCACTCGCATATTCAACAGACAAAAGATATCGAAAAGGGATTAGGACAATCGCTTAACCCGACCAAATCTAAAATGTGGTTTAGCAAACCCATCGAACCAAAAATAGAAAAAGCGATATTATAAGTCAAGAGAGCCACGAGGGCGGCAAAAAAAAATTTAGGGGTTTATATAAAGAAAACAGGAGCGGTAGATCTAGCAAACATAAAAGAAAGATTGCATCAAAAACTAGCCGGATGGAAAATCGGTATACTCTCACATGCGCGAAAGTTAGTATTCATAAAATCAGTAAAGCGATACTGGTTAACACGATTGTTACAGAAATGATGTTGAAAAGAATATTAAACGGACTAAAAGCGTGCATAAAAAGACTTTGGTGTGGGAAAAAGAAGGCTGCTACATTGCATGGTGCAGATGAACCAAAAAATAGAAAGGGAGAAAAAAAATGGGGGGATTGAGCATTCGCAACCTAGAGTTATTCATTATTCAATCAAGCTCTCATTCAAAAAAAAGCCTATATATACATGGCAAATTCTGGCTAGAGAAGATAAACTATGGATTGAAATAATCAAATCGAAATACTTCCCACATAATACGATGTGGCACGTGAAAAGACGAACAAAATGCTCATCATTTTGGTGAGACATTTATTAAGAAAAGAAAAAACATGCAAACAAATATTATTTGGCAAATCAGACACGGCCAAAAATGCCCAATAAAAGAAGAACCGTCTTTTATGGCAGCTACATTGCACATTAAAATTAATATTAATATTAACCATAGTAATTAATTTTTCAACCGTAATCCTGGTCCCATGTTAAGCCACGTCTCGCTCTTTTTATTAACCATTAGATTAAACAACTCTATTTTTATTAACCATTGGATTAAACAGATAGACTCATTAAGACTCATTAATGTTTTACTATCCCTCTGAATCTCTTCACCCCTCTCTTCTCTTCGCTCCCAATTGAAAGCAAAAAATGCCCCAATCCAGACGACGTCTCTCTAGGCGAGACTCCTCTTTATGCGACGACGGAGATTCTCGAAGATTACCTGCCCACCCCTATCTTCCCACGACGATGGCAAATCTGAATCTCCTCTCACGATTCTATGCAAGGAAGAACAGTGGTCGGAAAATCTCCCACACTCTCTACCCTAAATCAGTGGATTCGGTTCGTATTTGGTTTGATTTAAGGTCCGGACTATGCCACTTTTTTTCTTTGTTTCAAGTGAGGTTTTCATTTCTAGGGTTTTATTGCTCTTGGATTTAGGGTTTGAAACAAGGTTTTATTCGCTATTGCTTTACAAGATGGAATTTACAGATCTTTTCTAGGTTTTCAATTACTCGGACAGATCGTCCTTATACGAATTTTACCAATTCTTGTCAGTGTTTAGAGGGAGTTTTAACATGTAATTTTGTGTTATTTCGAAATCATTTTCCAATTCGTTTCCAATCAGTTTCAAACGTTTATCTGGGGTTTTGCGCAAGTTGTAAAAGGAGGTCAATGAGCTCAAAAGTCTCAAATAGAAATTTATGTCTTAAAAACCAATATAATTAATACCAATATAATTAATATATTATTTTCTAAAATAAGATGTTGATATTATAATAAACAAAATAAGATATTATAAAATAATATATAATAATAGCATAACAGTAAATCAACAAGTGTATATAATACTAGCATAAAATAATATTCATTCATTATATGCAAGTTCATGTTATTTAGGTTCGGGTCGTTCAGGTCTCGGGTCATTCAGGTTTCGGGTCGTTCGGGTCTCGGATATTTCAGGTTCCGGGTCGTTTAGGTTCCGGGTATTTCGGGTCTCGGGTCGTTTGGGTTCGGGTCGGGTCGGATTTCGGATCGTTGACTTGTCAATATTATCGGATCGGGTCGGGTTTGTGTTCGGATGGGTTGGGTCGGGTTTTCGGGTCGGGTCAGATGTTGCCACTTCTAATCATCATGTATTCAAATTTCAACCGTACGGATAATATATATATATTTTGAATATGTTCTGAATCAATTTTCAAAAGAATCGGAGAATTATATTATTACCATCCTGTATGTACAAATATAAAAATATATTTTGATGATACATGATGATAAAGATATCAATCTCCGGTTGTTTTGAAAATTTGAGTACAGCATATTTAAAACATATATATTCCATCCGTATGGTTGAAATTTGAGTTAGGACTTTAGATTTTAATATATTGCTAATGTTGTTACCATTGTACAAATAAGTTTCTTGTCAATAGAACCTACCTATATATATATAATTTAACCTCAAAAAAGAAGAATAGAAAAAATAAATCATTCACAACCAAATATTTTAAGGAAATCCATTCAGGGATGGTCCTGTATTTCAAGAGGCCTTTGACGAAAATCATAATGAGGCGTTAAGATTTTTAACTAATATAAATTAATTTAACAGGCTGTGTATATTTGGAATAAAGTTCTAATTTTCTGGTCAATTTGGGGCATGTTAAGTTTTTTTTTTTTAATGAGAGTTTTCTATTTTCATGTTAACATTCAAATTAGGTTCTTTGTGGTAGGTTTTTTGATTCGAAACTAATACATATTTATCTCCATTCAAATACGAATTGATTTAACCAGAGACATAAACAAAATGTCGTGGCAACCTCATGACTTTCAAATGAAAGCAATCCATGTACTGTTGTTGTACACATGTTCCGTATCTAACACTTACTGTCAATGTAGCATTTTCTATTGTTTTAAAGCATTTATTACACTTCTCATCCCTCTTATAAAATAATAAAAATCAAGGATTTCTTTCTTAATTACATTTTTATTATATAATTATATATTTAATTTTTTTAAATAATTATATGAGTTTTTTGGATTTCTTTATTAACTTTTTTTACCAAAATAAATTATCTCGACTCAAAAGGAATCAATTAATAAATCATTTTGATGTTGTTCCGGAAAAATGACATTATTTGATGTTTACATATAACATTTAGCAGTTTGTTTTAGTGATATTCTGATTCTCTCCATTATTACACATTATATCATTAATACTGGGCATAACACAATGCCATGGTTAATTCCAACTCATTGTGAAACATATAGGCTGCATAGCTGAAAAATATAATGACTAAGATACCCTCTTTAAAAGTAAAACATGGAAGATACCATGAATACCCTCTCTAAACTTTTTTTTTCCAAAAATTACCTTAAATGCACCTTTCTTTATCTCTTTTGACTAAGGGTAATTTAGGTAATTTTGGAGACAAATATAGAAAAAAAAGGATAGGCATTTAATAAAGGTTTGGGTGGCGCTATTTCTAGAGCTGACTTTTCTTCGTCTAGAGCGACTTTTAAATTTTTCATTAAAATTCCGAAATTGTCCTTGTTTAATTAAGTTAGATATTTATCACACAATTAAAAATAGCAACAACCATTAATGCAAATAAATCATAGATTTCCTCCTCAATGTTTATTCCTTTTTACTCCATGCTCCACCACACCATATGTATATTTCAATGCTATTTTTTCTACCTAAGGTTGGGTTTGAATTACACCATATAAACATATTTCGATTTGCTTTATGGTCTTTTGTTTGAATTACACAAGTTGTCATATGCCGAAAATAAACTTATATAAAAGAAAAAGTTTGTGTAAAAGTAAATCCCCTAATAATTCACTATTATAAATACTTCAACATTGAACTTCGTCCAACAAAATGAAACTTTGAAAGAGATGTATAATTACTAATGATAATAGATGAAGTAATTAATTGATCATCAAAACTTTGAAACAGAAAAAAAAAACATGACACAAACTGGATGATGAAGGTGTAGTGTGGCATGCAACATGAAATGGTAGAATGTTTAATTTAGTTTTAGTCGTGCAGCGAATAACAGAATACAGATACTAGAAGATGAGATATTTGCATTAATCATAAATTCATAATTACTATTTTTGTCACAATTAATGAAGAAAGAAGTGATTTTGCTAATCAATGCAGATTTGTGTAATAAATACTTAGCATAATTAAAGCAGGGTAATTTCGGAATTTTAATAAAAAATTTGAATGTTGCTCTAGATGCAGAAAAATCGGCTCTAGAAATAGCATCATCCTAAAGGTTTACATGATTTTACCATTTTGGATGGGGTATATATTAAATGGCTCCCTTCCATACTTGTAGTATCAGATGTGAATACATCTTGTGTAATTAAGGCTTGTGAAATAAAGCCTCTAATTACCCTCAGTTTTATATGTAGTATTTTAATTAAAACAAAAATAAAAAAAACTCAAAATTAGCAAAATGAAAAAAAAAAAACAAAAACAAAGTCATTGCCTATATATTATGATAAAAATCAATTTTTTTTTATCAGCTTGGTATGGTACTAGATACGGAAAATTGCTCTGTATATTAATAAGTCTTAACCTATTTTTATTTGTATTCTATTTTCCATCATGAATAGATAATTTAAAAAAGAATGTTGGAAGAAGAAAATTTTTGCCGATTCTTGCAATCCTTTACATGAAAGTCATATTAATTTGCTAGAAATTGCATGATTATAACATTATTACCAAAAAGAATATTTTACTTCAAAATGTAAATTCAAAATATTTGGCTTTTTCGCAGTAAAACTTATATTCTTTGATCTTTTGTTTCTATAGAAATTGTAAAGAGAACATAATTGAAATTACTAATTAAATTTTATAATGCCCGCACTATGCATCATCAGCTCTTATCTTAGAACTAAAAAATTTGCATCTTTTTTTATTTAATTTTTTTTGCATCATGCGTCCGAATTTAGAACCGCTTTTATTCATGATGAAATCAAACAGAGAGTCATCAATTTAGAGAAGTAGGTACTATATATATACTCATTGATATTCATATAATAAAATAACACTTTCAATAATATCTGCAAAACTGTTTTTTTTTTGTCATAATAACTTTATTTAGTAATTTTACGGGAAAAAAATTAATTAAATCAAGCCACCACATTTTTACAAGAGGCTTTTGTAATTGGTGTTGATACCACAGTTATACTTATCAATGTAATAAATTAATCATCTTTGTTTTAAATAAATAAAAAAAACTTTTCGTTTATTATTATCTATTATGCATCAAGAATTCCAATGCAACAATTATACTAAGATTTTGATTATCTATTTATTTACCCAGAATATTATCGAGGTGATTATAATTAAGTGATAAAGATACTTCTGGAGTGCAAAAGAACTGATCCCATGTTTCTTGTGAGAGGCTGAACTGTAGATGGAAGTTTAAGGTAGATTTTACTTCTGAAGCGCAAAAGAACTGGTACCATGTTTCTTGTGGGGGCCTAACTGTAGATGAAATTTGAAGGTAGAATTATTTTATTTTTATTTTTTTTCAATTTGAAAATCAACGAGAATTTGAAAATTTTATATTTTTAGGTATCAAAAGATTGTGAAATTCCCTTAGAAATGAAGGTAATGTTTGTCTCAATGCCATCAAGAAAAGTTGTATGAATACTTCCTCACTGCGGAAATAATAGAAAGCCAAAGAATTTTTATGTAAATTAAAATTCCACTTTATAAAATTGGATTATACTTTACAAACAATTTATGTAAATTAATCGTAATTGAATAATTGGTAATTTTGAATATTTAATCAATATTTAAATATAAGAGAAGTATCTCATTTTAATTTCATCCCTTTTGTGGTGGGCCTCTTGGTGTAATTCCATGTGGATATTTTCTCAAAAGGAATTGAGAAAAATGAATAAGTGTTCATTGTGATTGTTTTAAAATATTAGCTCTAAACATTACCCTGAATTATTATGTAACAACTTTACATCTGTTTTCTTAATTGTTTTAAGTACGCCACAGTTGGATATTTATCTTCTCATCTCATCAAGTTATGATTTTTATGAGAACAACTGAGGCTATTTTTTCCTACAAGTTGAATTATGAGAATCTATATGAAATAATTAAAAATTAAAAACCCGCAGCGAAAAATTATCCTAGTTAATATTAATAATAGATTATAAAGCTTAACATTTTTCTCTAATTTTAACGAGACACCCTGGCTTTTTAATCATGACCCTTAGATGAGATGATTTAAAGGTTGAGATGTTGCTACGTGTCAATTTGTTTTTTCCTTTCTTTTATTGTTTCGCCTAATTTGTGATTTCTGTGCTAAACAACATTTAACCCCTTTGCATCTTCGTTGCTTTCTTCTCTTTCCGCCTCTCTCTCTCTTCCCGCCTCGGCCGGTCCGCCGCCGCCTCCTCCTTCTCTCTGCCTCTCCGCCTTCTCTCTGAATCACACAACAGTCAACACCCAGTTTCCCACCTCAATCGCCGGCCCGCCAATAAATCTAAAACAGATTCCGACCCTCACCCTTGCGTTGCTTACACGCAACATGGTGGACCGGCTCGAGGATCGCACTGTCAGGGATGAGCCGTCGAGTGAGAATGTGTATGATACTGAAACTACTATCAATCAACAAGTATTTTGTTTCTTTGTATTACTTTTATTTAATTTTTGTTTCTTTTGAGGAGAAATTGGTTTTGGTCTCAAATGACTCGAACCCGAAAGATCCGCCCGACCTGTCCGAAGCCAGACCCGGTCCGATGAAAATTTTGAAAAAGTCAAATGACTCGAACCCGCCCGACCCGGATCCGAAGAACCCAAACCCGAAATGACTGTTGTTTGATGATCACTCTAACCCGACCCGACATAAAACCCGCCTTGTCCGAACCCAATATAACCCGTGACCCGAGAGAATCCGAGACCTGATAAGCCAAGATCTGAACTAACCTGAACCCATATTGACTCTAGGTTTAAACCAACCCGAAACCTGAACATATCCCAAATAATAATTTAATCTAACAAGGACATTGAAATCAATGTAAATGTTCTTTTCTTTGTCCTTTTTGCCAATTTTTTCTGTATTTTACACTTTTATTTTCAACAAATCAGTCAAATGAATTAAGAGATCATTTTCAATATGCTTCAACATTATTTTATAACATATTGTTCTTAATGTATCATAATACTTCTTATTGAATATGAAATATACTATTTTATACTAATTCAATTTATCTACATTTCAAATTGATATATCATAACTCATAAGAATATGGATTCGGGTACATGGAGTCTAGGCCGGGCGGGTTCGGGCTTCGAGCGGGTCGGACGGGTCTTTCGGGTTCGGGTCATGGTTCAGGTCATGTTGGCAGCTTTAGGTATATGTAGAGGTGGCAAACGGCGAGTCGGGTCAGAATCAGGTTCGGTTATTCGGGCTAAACATGTAGATGTGGCAAACATGTTGCATTCGGTTTCGTATTGACACAAAATCAGGTCAGTTTTAGGCTCGGGTCTCGGGTTTTAGTAGGTTCAAGTCGGGTCGGGTTATATCAGTTTTATATTCGGAACATTTTGGTTCGGGTTCTTCAGGTCCGAGTCCGACGGGTTTGGGTAGTTTGATATTTCTAAAATATAAGGATCAGGTCTGATCGGGTCGGGTAGTGTATCGGGTGGATCGGGTGGCTTTCGGGTTCTATTTTCGGATTATCAGATCCATCATGTCGGGTTATTTCGTGTTCAGTTCAAGTATTTCGGATATCATATTTATTGATAGTTTGATACACATTGAGGTCAATTTTGAGTTAGAGTTATTTGGGTCTCAGAAAGAATCAGGTTGGAATCGGGTCGGGTGGGGTTAAGGTCAATTTTAAGTTCGGATCATTTCGGTTCGGGTCCTGGTCAGTAGGGCTTGTGTCATCTGATATTTTGGGCGGGTTAGGTGGGTTTCTTAATTTCGGGTTAGTTTTGTCACCTCTAGAAATTCATAAAATAACCCAACCCGAATTGCCCGAAACATTAAGAGACTTGAATTCCACATGACCCGAATATCAAATCAACTCGAACCCGAAATAACCCAAACCCATTTAACCCGGTCAGAACAAGATCTGAATACAGTTGACCCGACCCAAATTTCACCCGACAAATTCTTGACCCGAAAAAGATCCGACCGAAACAAGATCACAAACCGACCCGACCCGATCCGTGTTGACCAAACCCGAATATAACCCGGACATAAAAAGGACCCGAACCCAAATGACCGACCCAAATATGAACCGACCCACTCATTTGCCACCTCTAGTTTTACCGTGGTCGTGATATGGAGTTCTCTTCTTCTTTTTAAATTTGTGTCACGGGGCAATATCATCTAGCATAGACTGCCTGCAAACCAAGGAAAAAAAAATTAAATAAAAATGAAAGAAAGAAAAAAGTCTGATCCCATTGGTTACCAAATTCAATACTGAGATACCTCCCCGGCAAACGACACCATTTTGACAAATCTTTCTCGTGTACGTAAATATCAAATGAAAGTTAGTGGAAGCAGGGGTCGATCCACAGAGAGACCTAGATTGACTTTGGTAACCGTTTTGTAGTCCAAACAGAATAAGCTTGTTCGCTGGTTGTAAACTAAATAGAAGTAAAGTGAAAAGGAAAGAAAGAAAAAAAAGTCGTGGTCGCGGTTGTCACGGATCACGTTCGTGGTTAAGGTCTTATTCGAGGGTTATGATAAGAGCTTTAGGGCGCCGATTGGGTTCGCCGTAGGTCCATCTATCTTCCTCTGCCTTGTTGGTGTAGTTTCTCTTGTCTTGATAAGGATGTCCTTCTGCACCTCCTTTCCGTGGTCGTCGTACTCCGTTTTTCTAACGCAAGGCTCTCACTTGGATTTGCACGGAGGGGCTGTCACTGGCCATCCTGAAGTGGATAGTTCGTAATCGTCGGTCCCGTAAGCTCGTCACTGTCTCTAAAGCGCCGCGCACTCGCGTTGTAAGTTTCACCTCTCGGTCCAACACCTCCCGGGACTTGCTTCACCTGTGTGGGCCACGTCGTAGGTTTCACCTTTCGGTCCAACACCTCTCGTGCCTTGCCTTATCTGTGTGGGTCGCGTCATGGGTTTGACATATCGGCCCAACACATACTGAGTTGGGTACTAGATCCTATCGAACAATCAGATAAAGATAAAGCTTTCACAGGTAAAATATCAAACACAAGAAGAAAAAACCACATAACAAGACAGATTGAAATAAATTTTGCTTTGACTACTACCAAACCAGCCCTCAGAAGGGTTCAATTATAAAACAACTAAAGAGATACAAGACAATAAGGAATTGAAATACGACATAAAAACAGAGTAAGAATACACCGTAGTTTCTATGAGAAGTTGAATCCCTCTTGCTGTAGTTGTGTCGTCCTTCTACTCTAATCGCAGCAGCAGCCGAGGCTCCGCCTCGGCGCGGAAGGCAAAGCCTCAAAACCGCGGCGAGACTTGGCTCCAGAGAGTGAGTTATACCCAAAATACAAAACAAGTGTTTGTAGGTTCGCAGCTCTGACTCGTGAGCGCGGAAGATGGTAGAGCAAATGGGGGTTTTGAAGGACTTATGCCCTAGGCCAAAGTGTTGGTCTAGAGATTAGATTATAAGAAACACGTTTATTTAGTTCATATATTATTGAGTGTATGGGTGACTAATATATTTACATATATTAGATCGACCATGAATGACACTTCGGGTTAACGTCATCGGAATATGTGATTCTAATAGTAGAACTGTGTACCAACGAATGACATTCTAAAACGTCTCTAGTGATATGTGGGATGTTTATAGAGATAAACATACTTCAGGTAAGAAGCTACATATCGACACTAGTATATTCGCAGACTGGATGATCATGTTCTGCTGATCATGGACATAGGGATGTCAAGTCTGGAATATAGGTACGTGTTAGAGAACACGTACTGGACTGAACACACTATGAGAAGATGTATGGTATATGTCATTAGTGATTCTCATATGAATAGTGTGCTTTTTCCTACGACCTGAGGTCACCATGGATTCCTGTATGTGAAACTGCATACTTTAGTATGATCCTACGTCATCCGTAACGGGATGATCATTAGGGTCATCATTAGGTATGCACTGAATCATGACGAGGATTGTGAGTGACCAAGATGGGATTTGTTCCTCCCGTTGAGAGGGAGATATCTCTGGGCCCCCCTAATGAACTAGGACTGAAGGAAATGCATGGTCATGCTCAAAAGGGATTAACATGTATTGTTAATATCATTTTGTATTTACTCAGTCTAATTCTCAATCAGGAAAGAGACTTTGATCAAACTCAAGGATGACATATTACCGTGCCTTGTGATCAAGACGTATATCCTAGAAAATAAAGGAATAAGCAAACGTCTGTTCAAATAGATTTATGATCGCTGATCAATACATTTAACATGGGTAGTCATGACACCAGTCTAGAGATTACTCATGACTTACGATCTTTAGAAGATCATTGCTAGTGTTAAATAGAAGCTACACGGTCACACATAGAACAACGTCTAGTCAAGAAGGAAATGCTCTCAAAATAGCTATACATATGATGTATAAATTGGTGAAGGAAATAATCAAACATTAGATGTTTGATTGTGAAAAATCAGCCTTATTCCGTTGCCAACGGAATGGTTCCGTTGGGAACGGAATAAGTGATTCCTTGGCAGCCAAGATTTCACATATGGAATGCAGTCTTATTCGGTTGTCGACAGAATAACCCCATCGACAACGGAATAGGTCTGGAATTAGGTTTTTAGTCATGGTAACTGACCAATCCTTCACCTATCTCTCTAGTATAAATAGAGGGGCAGCGCCCCCTCTAATAGACATACAATATAGAGCCTCTAGACGGCCATAATATAAAGAAAGAGAGAGAGAATTTGTGAGAGCTTCCTGAAAGTATTTCTGGACTCGTCTAACCGGGTCCGGTTATTCCGACTATTCGAAGTTCGACGTGGATATGAGTAGAGATCTCCTGCCTTGGAGATTAGCGAGCGATCAAGTTCTTCATCCCTAGGAAGAGCAAGAAGGTTTGCAGACTCGAGCTTCAGAAGCCAGGAAGGAGAAGGAAGCAAGACGGAAGTTCGTTCAGACCTACATCAGCTTCTCTCTCCCGGATCAGGAAGATCCGAGGTATAAATTTTAAATAGCATAATCTCGTACCTTTATTTCTTTTACGATGATCCTAGGGAGGGTTGAACCCGTACGTTCCGCTGCACATGTAACGTACATGGCTACGGGTTTCCCAACAGGTTTGAGGCCTCCAGGGTGCAGGAATAGGTGTTGAAGCTGTCATTCTTCCTCCTGTGAAGTTGTCGCACCATGGTAAGTTACGTCATGCCCCATATGTGCTCCAAATTTTCTGAAACATAAGTAAAATATCTTGATTCTTAACTAATACATAAGTAAAATACTAAAATAACTAATAAAAATGCATAAAATAAGATACAAGATAGACGATAATTATCTATATAAAATATCCTTAACAAAACTCTAGTTTAAAGTCATGACTATTCAGATTAAAAGAAATGATTTAGCGATCATAACCTATCCAAATGGATGATTACTTATTCCTTTTGTTCTACGATTTATGTGTTGATCACAAGGCACATATCATGTCATGTTGGTTTTAATCAACATCTCTTTCCTGATCGAGAATTAGACGGAACAAATTAAAATGATATTAACAACTCCTTGTTAATCCATTTTGAGTAAGACCATGCGTTTACGTCAGTCCTAGTTCATCACGGGGTCCAGAGTTATCTCCCTCGCAATAAGGGGTAGAAATCCCATCTTGATCACTCATATTTCTCGTGATGATTCAGTGCATGATCAATGATGACTCTCATGGTTATCCGGTTGAAGACAACGTAAAGTCATATCAAAACCTATGAAGACCTCAGGTCAAAAGAATAAGCACATTGTTCATATGAGAATCACTAATGATATGTACCATACCTATTCTCATAGTGTGGATAGTCCAGTATGTGGTCTCTAACACGTACTTATGCGCCAGACTTGACATCACCACATTTATGATAAGAAGAACATGATCATCCAATCTACGAACATACTAGTGTAGATACATATCTTCATACTTGAAGTATGTTTATCTCAGTGATCATAACTTAATAAGGTTGCAAATCGCGTGTAGCGGTTTGCAGCATTCATGATTTTCTTGTAGAGAATAGCGGACGATATAGCGCTCTACACTTGCGTAATGGATAATAGTAATAAGAATTTTTTCTTATGTATCACAATGTAATCTATGTATATGCAATCTCTAAAACAACAAATATCTACAAAATATCCCTACAATAATTATCAAATATCAAAAGATGATAAGATTAATATTCAAAAAATTTAACATACAACATACTTATCCTAAACAACACATATCATTAAAGCTAATTTTGAAACAACAAGCCCAAAATATAAGTTACAAATGAGCCCAGCCAAAAACAATAAAAAGTTCACAAATGTGAGCCGAGCCCAAAAAATTAATAAAAGTTCAAAGAAATGAAATTGCGTTATACTATTGTTTCAGGCGCTACAAACACACGCTTCATGATATATCGTGCCGCTATATCGTTATAGCGTCGAAAAACGCAATAGCGCATCAAAATCGCAGCATTGAGCCTCCCTAGTACGCTATATCATGCTATATCGGGTCTATAACACGCTATTTGCAACACTGTAACTTATCCAAATTAATGATTACTTATTTCTTCTATTATATGATATACGTGTTGATCACAAGGCACGAATCATGTCATCCTTGAGTTTGATCAAGTTCTCTTTCCTTAACGTGAATTAGATTGAATAAATCAAAATTATATTAACAACTCATTGTTAATTCATTTTGAGCATGACCATGTGTTTACATCAGTCCTAGTTCATTAGGGGGGTCAGAGACCAAATCCATCTTCATCACTCATATTCCTCGTGATGATTCAGTATCTGCCCAATGATGACTCTCATAGCTATCTGGTTAAAGAAAACATAAAGTCGCATCAAAGCATGCAGATCCACAGACATTAATCTATGATGACTTCAGGTCAAGGTACAAGTACACTGTTCATATGAGAATCACTAATAATATGTACCATGCATATTCATACAGAGTGGGTAGTCTAGTTATCAACAGAACATGATCATCCAATCTGCGAACATACTAGTGTAGATACGTAGCTTATAACTTGAAATATGTTTATCCCCATAAGCATCTTACATATCACTAGGGACGGTTTGGAATGTCATTCTTTAGTTTACAGTTTTACTATCAGAATAAAGTATTATGGTAACGTGAACCCGAATTGTCATTCATTGTTGATTTAATCTATATCTCTATATGTATACATTAATCACCCATACACTCGTTCATATATAAAGTGAATAAACGTCTTTGACATAATCCAATTCTAGTCCAATTCACTGGCCTAGGGCATAAACTCCTTCACATGAATATAGAGATGTAAAATTGTAAAGTCTGAAAATATAGGTATGTGTTTGAAATCACATACTAGATTGACCCACACTATGAGAATACACATGATATATGTCGTTAGTGATTCTCATTACAAATAGTATGCTTCCTCCTTTCACCTGAGGTTATCATGAACTTATATATGTGAACATGTATAGTTTAATATTTTACGTTATCCTAAACCAGATAGTTACTAGAGTCTTCATTAGTATGTAGTGACTCATGGCTTGAAATATGAGTGATCAAAATGAAAAATGTTCCCTCATTTCGAGAGAGATACTCCCCCCCGACACCCCCCCCCCCCCGCCCCGACGAATTAGAACTGATGCAAATGCATGATCATGCTTAGAAGTTATTAACAAAGAGTTGTTAATATGATTTTGATTAGTTCAGTCTAATTCTTGATCAGGAGAAATTGATCAAACTCAAGGATGACATTATATATGTCATCATATACCGTAGAACAAAAGTGTTGGGTTTTGCACGTTCATAATACAACAGAAAGATAAAAAAAAATGTCTGAAACCCTAAACAAGGATCCATGCATTTGATCAAAGAAAACTATCAATTAATATCTTCGGATTACGCTTAATCCGTGTCGCTAAAACTGAATTTGGCCATTTGGACGCTCGGCCTAATGGATTTTGAAAAAATGATCATCGTTTCCATAAAGAATCAAGAGACTCCATGCACACACTTGACTCTCTACTAGTATCCACACAAACAACTCTTTAAAACGAGATGAAGAACGATATATGCTTGTATTTGATCTTCACTTTCTTTTCTCAAAGAGAACACGATTCACAAGAAATTTGTTCTCCCCTTTCTCTCTCTTCCTTTTATCTCATAAAAAGTGGATTATGATAATGAAAAAGTCTATGTCTCTATTGCACTTATATATATCCATCCCTCCAATAAATACTTATGTGATATCCTTATCCACAAGTTATTAAATATCTTGTGCATATTAGTTCTATAACCATATATTCAACACCTTATCATATAAGATGTAATATGATTTGTGACACTTGTATATATATATCTTCATACAACTTAGTATTCGGTTTGGACTAGAGGTGGGCATTCGGCCAGTTCGGTTCAAACCGAACCGAATAAGAGCAAACCGAATAAAACCGAACCGAATAAGATTTAAACCGAACCGAATAAACCGATTTATTATTCGGTTTATTCGGTTGAACTGAATAAAAATAAATATTCTTTAATTTATAATTTTTAAGTACAAAAATTATTCTAAATTAAATTAAGAGTACAGCTAGATCAATTAAACTCATGATTAATTTATTTTAAATATGATTTTTTATTTTAAAGATGAAAATTTGAACAAAACATAAAGAAATGAGAAAATACTAATATATATTGGTTCGGTTCGGCTTATTCGGTTTTTCCAAATCAAAACCGAACCGAACCGTTTAAACCGAATAATCTCAATTTTCAAACTGAACCAAACCGGATGAACCGAAAAACCGAACCGATTAAACCGAATTCGACCGGTTCGGTTCGGTTCCCGAATAAACCGAACCATTTGCCCACCCCTAGTTTGGACATACATAAACACAACGGAAAACAATTTATTTTTCCAAAACAATCCAAGGATTTGTGTGTATCAATTAAATCAAAGAAATATTACTTAAAAATACCTTTTGGATTACGCTTAATCCGTGACGATCAAATTATGTGTGCCGCCCAAGCACTTTTCTATCGGTTACCGCCCTAACAAATTATCCGTCCGCCAAAACCGTTTAGGTTGAGTAACGCTGAAGTCTTCTACCGCGCACGTAATTGATCTCTACCATAACTCTTAAAACCCGATCTGAACTCCTTAGGCCAAACAGAATAAAAGTGTTGTGCACACACGGATGTATATACCGATATCTACACGAACAAATTTCTTAAAGCGGGCGAGATGAACCGTATGTTGTACAATATGGACCTAGATAGCCGGGGGGGAGATGGAGGTGTACAAAATATGAAAATATAACTTTCTATAATATTTTCAATGCTATAATATTTTTATGGATTTTGTTGTGTTAAATGACGGAAAAAAAAAACAAATGAAAAAGCAAATAAAAAGATCGAAGGGCTTTTAGGACTTGATGTATTCCTATTCTATTGGGCCAAATTTTTTAAATAACGGAATAAAAAGAAAAAACAAATAAAAAGATCGAAGGGATTTTAGGACTGGGCTGCATTCCTATTCTACTGGGCCAAGTTTTTTAAATTACGGAATAAAAAGAAAAGAAAAAGAAAATAAAAAGATCGAAGGGATTTTAGGACTGGGCTGCATTCCTATTCTACTGGGCCAAGTTTTTTAAATTACGGAATAAAAAGAAAAGAAAAGGCAAATAAAAAGATCGAAGGGATTTTAGGACTGGGCTGCATTCCTATTCTACTGGGCCATTTTTTTATTTCTTTTTCTTTTTCCTCTTGTATTCTTTTAGTTTCTTTTTGGTAGTTTTTTTTCTTTTCCTTTCCTCTTTTTAGATCAGATGTAATATATAGCATTTTGTAAATACTCTTACTTATATATAGTCATATTTGCAAGGGACTAGTTCCAGCACGTGCAAAAAATGTGATTATTGTTTTATTCAAGATATGCTTATAATTATATTTTGAATATTAATTTAAAACTACTCAAATAATTTATAAAATCACTTAAAAAGATAAATACTGCATAAAGAATACACTTGTTTCTATGAATTATGAAAGACATGAGTATGACATAATATGCAATAATTTTCCCACTCTTTTATTTTTCAAAGCTTCTTAAGACATCTCATGAAGTAACATCATCTCAATTATTTCATTCCTTGGATTAAATAGCATGATTACATCTACATCATTGAATTTTTTTACTTATTCTAATTTCTTGTAACATCATTTATATATCATACTGATATGTACAATAATGATTGATGTTTTTGGTGTTTGCTATTATATTCCCGATTATGTGAGACCGATTAAAGTTATTTTTTTATCATTAGATTTGAATCAAATGGTTCTAATAAATCATGGTATATATTTATGTTCAAATATTAATGCAAAGAGAAATGAAGAGTTCATTTATTAAAATATAAATAATTATGAAATTTATGTTATCATATGAATTATGAACTTTTTGAAATTGTGCAAGTAAAAATATGTTGAAATAATTTATGATTGAAATATAATGACAAATTATCAAATGATAAAAGTATTGTTACTTGTCTTATAATATATTTGTCTCGTTATGTGGTATTACAACAATTTAAATAAAAAGCTAGGGATTTAGAATTAGGTTTATATGAATAATGAAATAATATTATGAACTATATTATGTTATGAAGATTAATTGTCTATCAAGATTTGCAATTTGAACCATAAGTACTACATATGTTTATGGAGCCTTCTCATATATATATATATATATATATATATATATATATATATATATATATATATATAAGTACATGCCTTATTTTGCGTACGTATGCATATATTAGTTATAAAAAGCAAAAATTCAAATTTCAACCATACGGATATAATATATATGTTTTGAATATGTTGTGGATCAATTTTCACAGGAATCGGAATAATATATCATTACCATCATGTATCATCAAAATATATATCACTATCATCACAACATATAAAATATATATTTTGATGATGCATGATGGCAATCATATATTATTCTGATTTCTGTGAAAATTGATTCACAACATATTCAAAATATATATATTACGTCCGTACGGTTGAAATTTGAATTTTCGCTTTTTATAACCAATATATGCATACGTAAGCAAAATAAGACCTATACTTACGTATATATTTTAGTCCCTCTCTCTCTCTCTCTCTCTCTATATATATATATATATAATAACGTGATCTCTTTGCACCTTATTCTCAATTCTCTATTATGCAAAAGATATGCATGTTGGTAAGTATTGCATTGAAGGATTGAAACAAAATAAGCTTATTTGCAAACATGTTCAATGTACAATTTAAGAGCTTTCTATTAGGATATATCTGAATTACTGCCATGCTTTTGACGTGTCCCACAACAAATTTGATCACCACAATATGAACTAGCAAGACCTTTGCGCTTTGCGCGAGATTTTAGAACCCCTATAGTAATAACCAATACATATTTTATTCTAAGTATATACAATGTACGAAAGTCTGCTTATTACAACTTAATTCACAACAATATTATGGGAAGCCAAAATGACTACATCTCTTAATAGTTCAAACCTTAATTTTAAGATATGTTCACTTAATTTAGTACAATATTACTTTCTTTCTTTCATAAAATTCAAAATGGCTTCTTTTCCAGAAAAGCTCGTGTAATTATTACCACAAATAGTATGCCTAAAACATTACAAAGTACATCTTAAGGTTGATATTAAAAAATAAAGAACAAAGAAAGTGAGAAAGAAAGAAGTATAATCAAACTTGTTAAGGCAATATAGATAATAAAGTGAGAAAGAAAGAAGCGTAATCGAACTTATTAAGGCAATATAGATAATAAAGTGAGAGAAAGAAGCGTAATCAAACTTGCTAGGGCAATATAGATAATAAAGTGAGAAAGAACGAAGCGTAATCAAACTTGCCAAGGCAATATAAATAAAAGGCAAATTAAATTTTCTTGCTAATTACTTGCACCTAGACTGTTTTGTTGGAAATATGCAAGGCAAAGGAAGAAGGGCAGTTTTGCTCTTTCTTTGGGGCGATTTGCAAAAAAACCCTGCATTATTCCTAAAATTGCCCAAAAAAAAATGCATTATTAGAAATTGCTCAAAAGGACCGACCATTCTTCAAAAGTATTTTTTTTCAATCTCCAATGAACGGGCCTCTTTTGCAATTTCATCATAACAAAGGAGTTTTTGCAAATCTCCCCAAAAAAAGAGCAAACCAACCCTTCTTCCTTTGCCTTGCAAAAAAAAAATACACAAATAGAAATTGCCCAAAAGACCCTACACTCTTCAAAACTATTTTTTTATTTCCAACAATGGACAGGTCTCTTTAGCAATTTTGTCATTACAAAGGGCTATTGTGCAAATCTCCCCAAAGAAAGAGCAAAACAGATCTTCTTATGCCAATTTATCCAAATGGAAGAATACATAACAATACAAAAAATGAAGAAAAAAATATTTCACCAATTTGCATGAGTACATGATTCATATTATATACTCTATCTGCTATTATAAATGTTATATCCTAGTAGTAGCTGATATAATTCCATATAGGCATTGCTTGTGCAGAGAACATTACATAAAATATGATTTAATTGAAGTAAATTAACTCACCTAAGCTATGACATATGTATCATCTGGAATCCCGTTGTTTCGCATTGATGATGACTCAAACCTAAATCCTGAATCAAATCCACTCTATGAAGATAATTTAACACAAAATTACTCAAAATCATCACAACAATCAATTTATACCACCAATAGGAACTGATACAAAAATATAGAAGAGTTTAACTGATATGCTCAAAGAATTGATCAGATTGGAGGCACTATTCCAATTTGATTCATATCAGTTTGTTTGAGAGTATCAAACAAACTGGGCAGTAAATGATATGATTGATTACCTACTCAAATCAAACAATTTGAATCTTTATTCCCATCACCTCAATCGGCACTCCTCCCTCCCTATCAGAATAAAGATTCAAATCTTTTTCTAATAAGATGTTTGATTTGAATACATGATTGATCAAATTAGAGGCTCTAATGAGTGATTATGTAAGTGTTAGGGTCTAATTTCAACTAAGAATGGTGCATTTCTTAGCTCTCTATTTGATAGGAATAAAAAAATATGGGTACATAGCCTTTAAAAAAGAATACAGTGTTTGGTTTAACCATATGCCATATTCATAGTTCATTTTAACGGTTTCTATTATTGTTACGGGTTTAATTGCTAAATCCGCTCTAACGATATCTAGAACTAACCTCCCAACAAGCGCACTGGTTAATTATTTGTGGTCTTTTATAGGTGTATGATGGTTGCATATGTGTGGTTGCATAAATGTTTTAATCTGCCATAATTCTTATTTATTTATTGATGCATACAACCTTCAATTACATCTGTCGGCTTCATGTTTAAGCTTACATCGCACAATATATTTCTCTTTGTCTGAACTAACGATTTCAATTTCTCGGTGCCACATCACACTATATAATCTTATAGCCGATTGTAACTCTGATTTCGTTTCAAATTTCTGACCCTTATACAAAATTCTATCCCCTTCATGCATACTACTTCCCGATAGAACATCATTTCTCGCAAATTTTCACATTGAAGTATCTTCGAACTCCGCCGCCGGCGGATTGCCGAAAGTCCCCACACTACCCATCTGACCCTCTTCTGTATAAATAAATCCCGTCTAATGGTTCATTCCCTCCCTTTTTGCTTCGCCATCTCCATATATTTCTTCTTCATCTTCTGGACCCATTTCTGGTTCCTCATCTAATTCATCTTCATCATCTTCATCTTCTAATACCCTCCTATCAAATATCGGAAATTGACCCTGACAATCTCCAATATTCATTTCATTCTCATCCACATTTGCAACTACAGTTGTTCTACTACTAGTTCCTATCTGGGATTCTTTATTTGGTTCTCGATCAACATATATTTCTAAATCTAGACCAACACTTCTGAGGCGCTCAGCAAATTGAACCAATTGTCTGTCATTCGTAATTTTTACTGGTCTAAAATGTCATTCGTTGCCGCTAAGGTAAGGATATTTACCTCGAATTAAAAGAATATCATTAGACGACCAATCAATATTTTCATAAATTTTATAACACAATTGGACATAATTTCTATTTGAAGCTGTACTTTCTAGTAGAACAGCAGGCTCAGATGGCTCGTAACTGCAACCGTTGGTGTTTTGAACAATCCGACCATCGTAATATAGAAACATTACTGAGTTTTGTGCCATCTTCTTTCAAATATCTATTTATTTTTTCCTAATTGCAATAATATTTCAACAACTCAAAAAAATATATACTAAATTGAACTAATTAATAAGTTTAAAAAATAATTCGATAATAAAATACCTGCTTTCTTCTTCCTTTTCTTTAACTTGCTTTTGCCTCCCCTAATTTTCCTCTATTTCCCCTTTTTTTGGGCACAAAATCACCTTCAAGTACTCTCAAAATCGTTTTTTATTATTGGGGGCGCCGTTTAGGTTAGATTGGGGGAGAGAGAGGAGGGGCATATATTTATAGTAATAACAGATCCATCAATCTGTTCCGCCACTATTAGTGGCGGAACAGGTGGTATTTTTTTGCGTTTTTTCAGTCAGATACGAAAAATTATTTGGGTTGTTCTGAGTGAAATATGGACCTGTTCCGCCACTATTAAGGGCGGAACATTGAAATATGCATCTGTTCCGCCACTAGTAGTGGCGGAACAGAGGGTATTTTCACCTGTTCCGCCACTAGGGTTTTTTTTGCGTTTTTTCAGTCAGAGATAAGAAGTTTATTTGGCCTGTTCCGCCAGTATTAGTGGCGGAACAGAAGAAATATACACCTGTTCCGCCAGTAATAGTGGCGGAACAGACTAATTCTTTAATTTTTAGGCTAATTGCCCATTCATGAGCCATGTTTACCTTTAAGTGGATGTAAAAAATGTAGTGGCGGAACAAGGTTTTTTACACTAATTAATCATGTTTACCACGTCAAATGGGCCGATTTTGGCAAAACTGAAAATATATATGTTCCGCCACTACTAGTGGCGGAACAACGTTCAAAACAGTGGCAAGTATTGATTTATTTTGGCAAATAATGGTACCAAAAAAAAATTCTATATTTTACTAGGCTCGACAGGCCTAGGTCCATATGAATTTGATGCAGAAATTACAGGCTTTATCTAAAACAACCGGCGGGTATGGGCTTAATGTGCCCATTAGTGTCTAATTTATTTTTCCGATTTTGTTCTTTTATTGGGGGTAGTCCAGACTCCTAAATCTGACATCCTTGGAAAAAAATTATTTTGATTTACCTGTAACAGGAGATTTAACTTTTAAGTTATGTTAGACCATATAGAGTTTTTTTTTTATTTAGGAGCCGTTTGAAGATAGTGTTAGAAATTGTTAGAGAAATTGAACTTTTTACTGCTAAATTTTCTAAGGTTGCACCTATAATTTTAGGTGTTTGAGTAGAAGAAGATGAAACTACTATACTTACACTTTCCATGTTTAGATTAATGTATTTAAGATATGTAATTCTTTGATATTATTTATCAAATCAAATACCATATAAAAGATATTATAAAAGCTCGCAGGTTTGATTCCAGAGCTGACTCCTGTACACCATTACATTACTACTTATATTTATTTTGACAATTGTTTTCACAAAAAAAATTTGTTGTAGTGGAGAAAGTTGTTGCTTCAAGACAATGTTGCAGAAATCGCTAATCGGGATTAATCAGACCGGCCGAAAATTTCTGAGTTAAGAGTAATCGAGATTAATCGGAATTAGTCGGAATTAATCGATTTGACCTAATTGGACTGAATTTTTATATATATTTTAAATAATATTAACATTTATAACAAAAATATTCAATATCCTAAACTTATAATCTAACAAAACATATAATTTAAAGTTCAAATACATAATTCCAATTAAAACATAAATAATGTCCAATACATAATTCAAAACGGGGCAAACGGGACCTAGGGTTAGTCAGATTTTAGAAATTTTAGGAATTTTAGGGGTTTAAATGGGCCAGGCCGGGATGAACAAAAAAATAAATAAATATATATATATATATATATATATATATATATATATATATATATATATATATATATATATATATGGGCCTAATCAGTTTATAAAAGGTCCAAATCGGGCGGCCGATTTTTACTCCCGTTTAGCCCTTTTTTGGGACATTAAGCTCCAATTAGTGATTAATTGACAATTCATACCGATTTTTGCAATACTGCTTCAGGTTGAGAGTTCGATCCCGTTATACCCCCATCTTTTGTATTTGATGATTGCAAATCTGAATAGGCGGATCTGCATCCAACGGTCAAAATTAAATCGCGGCTCATAGTGTACGACTGTAGACCACTCCAGTTTAAGTGGCCCACAACCGTACACTATACACCACTTATAAAGAATAACTAATGGAGATCTCTCATTAACTTAAATTCACTTTCTGTCTCTTCTCCACTCCTCTGTTTTTTTATTCTTTCTTGTCTTGTTATTTTTACAATATAACCCTAAAAACTCCAAAAAAAAAAAGTTTACCGCTTTTTCCCCAAGGTAACCCTACAAAACTCAAAATATAATTTTTACCCCTACAATGCCAATATTAAGTTGCAAAATGACCTAAAAACATAAAAATTAAAATCGGTTGCAAACAAACTCTAAAAAACCCAAAAAAAATTAAAAACAATTATATAAATTTTTATTATAATAAAATAAAATATTTAAAATTATTTATATAAATAGTATATAAACTTATTTCTTTTCAATTGTCAGCATTTTATCCTTAAAAAAATAGAAATTTTAATATAAAAATAATTTAGAATAAATTTGTGATATTTAAAATTAGTTATAATAATTGTTGCTCTCTGTTTGATGATGTTTAAAATAATTTTATAATTATTAATCGTGTTTTGAGTATGATGTATAAGCTCAGATAATTTAAGTTCAAGCGATAAGGAAATGAAGTGTTGATCGAGATGGACCTAAATCGATCAACTCTGAATATTTAGAAGACGTCGAGTTCAACCTCAAAGTGATCAAGTTTTGGAGGCTTCTTCAATTGTTTCTTCTAGTAAAAGTATTTGTTTTTGGAATAAATTAAGTTCTACAAAGTGGATCGGTTCAGCTAGGTGCGAATAAAACCGATTTGTTGCGAGCAGACCGGAGAGCGACGGGCTCATATTGTCACCGGCGCTATGCCGCTACCAAAGGAGAGGATATTAGAAACAATCTCACAAGCTAAAAAGAGAAGAGATAGGGCAGTTAGGGAGAAGATTGCTAAAAAGAGAAGGGAGCTAAAAAGAGAAGAGATCAAGAGCAGAGAGGCGCCGGAGATAGGACTGACGGAGGTGCAAATAGATCCGGGAGGGGGGGTGGCGGACAGGTCACCTCCCCCTAGATTCGGCTGTGGCGGTTAGGGTTTTCTTAGCAGGAGAAAAGAGAGAGAGCGGAATCCCCCATCCAGTTCTATCATTTTTTTTAATTTTTTAGACCCACAATAATAATCGTCGTCAAAGACCCCCCGAAAACACAAGACTAGCTCTGAATGACGACGTGGTAAATACTTGAAACTATAAGCATGTGAAAGCAGAACTAGGCGGAAGTGAATTAAGTTGCGATTGACACTATATATTATGTGCTAATACTCGATCCAAAATGAATCAAAAGTAGTCTAGAGTTGAAGGCAAAGAGTGTTTTTTTTGGATGTGAGCTTAAGAGTATTCCACAAAATAATTTTTGTATCAAATCTTGTGATTAAATATCGTAAGCTAAATTGTGATATTAAATTTGTTGTGATATCGATTCGGTCCATGGATGTAGAGCTAAACCTCAACCACGTAAAAGTTTTTGTGTTTATTGTCCTGTTTTATTAATTTTTATTTTATTTTATAAGATAGGTTCATATTTTATTCATCTATTTTCAAAAAAATCGTCATTGGTGAGTTTCGAACCCACCAACCAAGTGGATGGTGCATTATCAATTCTACTAGAGGAGTGTTGGCGTTTTTATATTATTTGCTTTCTTGGATTAATCGATCTATTGTTTTGGTTGTTTTATTTTAATTGAGAAGTATTCTGTTTTATGAGGTATTCTAGATTTATATATAAAGTTCAATTAAAACAACTTAGAGTAAAAAAAGAATGTTTATTTCAAAAGTTAATAAATAACTCTACAAATTAGACTATTGAAAAAACTAGAATCAACATTCTATTATCATAAAAAAGTGCTTTTCTTCGAGGACACTAATACTCCAATCAATAAGGATCCGAAGTGCATATTCTTCCTGATAAAGTGAAAATATAATTTGTCATACTTAATAAATTGACAACGCCTCTGTCTTGTAGTTTTTAGCAAAAAAATGGTTGCGATTTAATTAGAGAAGATGGTGTTTTTGTTGATGGGTGCATGTTTCATCACAAGCATATTTTTTTACGTTAAGATGTCATTGTTTTGGCTTGACAAAGTAAAAGTATATGGTTGTTAGAGTATGAGCTCATTAACTTAAGAATAAGGACAACTAGCTTCCATTTATGCTAACAAGAGAGTTGAATTTTGTGAGTGAAAATAATTGGTTCTGGAAGTTTACCATGACACTGTTAAAATATTTATTCAAAAAATTATATATTTTTATAATTGATTCAGAAAGCTATATCATATGATCTTAATTTATTTTCTTTGTATATACATAAGATCTTAAATCTCTTACGGCATGAAGTTTTTACAAAGATTCACCCATTCACCACATGTGCCGCCACATGCTTTGATTAGTATATGTTAAGATGTCATTTATCTTGTGACCTGGACAAAGTAAATGGTTGTTAGAGTATGAGGTCATTAACTTAAAAAGGACAACTAGGTCCTAAATTATTACTAGCATGAGGGTTGAATTTGAACAGTGTAAAGAGTGGGTCTACTCCCATGTGATGGAAGAGCTAACAAACTAATAATGCCAACTATAATTTAATTTTTCTTGTTCTTTTTAATCCCTACTGTGATTTGATGTTAAAAAATTAGGTATCATTCAAAGCAAGCCACATGCTCTATTAACCAGATCCGCCTACCTGGCGCAGATGCCAGTGTGTACCATAAAATTCATTCCACATGGCCTCAGATGCAAATCACTTCTACTTTTCTTTGATTACCATTAGAACTCATAGATCTGATCTGATCCAAAAGATCCCTTCCATTCCTGTAATTTCATCGAAATCATAATCTGGCTCGAATCACAATATGTCGCATGAATATGTATTGATCTGTATGACTGAAATAAGATATTACCCAAAAAGTCCAAAACTACATGAAATCCCAAATTGACCAGACTCTTAATGCAATTTGACATAAAAACAACTTCAAATCTGTTCAAATGCTCATGAGCCAATTGACCTGAGCCAAGTAATTTGACCGATTCGAAAGAAGAGATTCTAAACTGATCTGAACCATATTTCACCGACACCATTTGTCATCCACAATTTTATTTTTATCTTTCTGAAGAATTGCCTACCGGTATTTTATGACGCTACTAGAGAATAAATCACAAAATACAATTAATTACAAGATATCACGTATAGGCAAGTAACAAAAACTGGAAAAATCAAGCAGTTCGGAAAAATTAATATAGAAGGCCGGGCATTGCCGAATTTCTTCTTTCTGTTCACTATTGTCTTGTAGAAGTTCTTTTCTTAAATAAGTTTTTGCAGATATGATCCGGGTGTCAAAAAATCCAATTCTAAGGAAAAGTTTACCGGCTACTAAAGATCCCCCAATTTACCGTTTATCACTTTTATATGCATCCCATTTACCACTTTTTTTTTATTAAAAATAAAAGAAATGGTAAAGAGGACCATATGAAAATGATAAAGGAAGCATTGGGAGGTATTTTTTTTAAGAGGGCCCCTGTATCAACCCAAATTCTAATGTACTTTAGAATTACCATGAAGAAATCGGGCGTGCATCCCTAGTTCAATCAGGGCATTGGATATATGCAAATCTGCCCTTCTAGAAAAACTTAACCAGTTTTTAGTCCATCGTACAATATTATAATAGTCCATTTGAATTTTGAATCACATGATTAAATCATCATACTCTGAATCGTGATTGAGACTTGGTCTTTACGAGTAATACCAACAAACTTGTTGGCATTCATAATCATAACACATTATTAGTGTGCACCACAAAACAGAGCCTATCATTGCATTGGAAAGTTCTGACGCTAAAATGATATCAATGGTTTTCTGAAACTAAAATGATTTCAAAAGAATACAATAGTACATCAAACTCGAGAATTCCTAATAATCAATCAACTGCAAAAAGAATACAATAGTACATCAAGCTCCAAATAATACCTCTACATTCTATCTCTCTTTGCCAATAAATATGCCCCCTTGATTTTTTTTTTTCTAAATTACTCGTCCCTTGATTTTTTTTTCTAAATTACTTGTCCTCTCATTCTGCATGCCTCTACCTACCTTTAGCTCAACTCTCTCTATCTCTCTCCCCCTCTCAACTACCATCTCTATTTCACCCTCCATCCCTCACCCACCTCTATACACAAAAAATGGGGACATTGTTCAAATAATAAAGAATAATGAATGGACAACCCTTGTACCACAAACAATACTAGAAAGCTACACACTAAAACAAACAAACTATTTTTTACTAATCATTATAAAAACTTTCTAATTAAACCCCAATCACTGACAAACTACCAAATTACTCCCTCTTGCGAATCAGGCCAAGAAGATTGGATCCGCGACCGGAATTATCGGTTGTCTTGAGACGCATTTCAACAACCTTTTTGTGTGAATTTGAATGGATCGAAGGGACAAATGTCGGGCTAGCAGCGGGGCGATACTCAGGGAATAGCCGTCCCGACTTGTACCTAACCCCGCACGCATTGCACAGAGTTTTTGGTCCCATTGGTCCTGCTCTCCACTGCGGCGTCTTTTCTATCTTGCAATGCATGCACCTCCTAACAGCTGTGCCGTGATCTTGGACCTGCCCCCATTCGGCCTCCTCCCCATTCAAAAACGAATGGTTCTTAGGCCCCTTCTTTTTCTTCCTGATTTGAGGCGGAAGCTGTTCAAACACTGGCATTGATATTGGCGCTACTATTGGATCTGACTCCGCCATGCTTTCAATAACTGGTTTGATGTCCAAGGAAGGAGGGAGGCAAGGGGTGGTGATGAGGCGGTTAACGGAGAATGATGCAGGACGAGGGCGTTTGCTGCGTGGCCGAACCGGGACTACAAAATTTGGTTCAGGCGGTGCGACTGAGCGTGGTGACAACGATGCCCGAGAAAAGTTGTTGGATGAAAAAGATGACACAGACGATAATGATGATGTGGCGGAGCTCCCACCGCTATTGCTGCTGCCGTTGCTGAAACTAGTCTGCTCAAGGACTGACACTGGGCTAGAGGTGCAGAAGAGAAGACTTGGGTCATCTTTTATTATGATGTCACTTGGCCCGGGCAAGGACAAAGTTGGGGGGGTTGGGGCGATGGTTGAGCATTTAATGTTTGTGGGAGTCTTGTTGGTCGGGGAAACAGGTATGGGGTTTTCGAGGGGGAAGGAGGAGGCGGATGGGGGCTCGTCAAAAAAGTTGGCTAGCCATTCCAGCTGCGTCATTTCCAGTTCATCACACTGCATTTTGTGTTTGCAACCAAATTTAGTAATAAGTAAAAGATAGAAAATGGTTGAAGAATATTACATGAAAAAGGTCCAAGAGAATAGGGCCCACTAGTGCAAATTCAATAGGATTAATGATTTTGCAACAAAATGTGAGAGGATCTATCTAATTTGATGTCACTACTCTCTATACCTTAAAAAAATATTCAGTCTCTTTCGGGAAATGTCTTTATTTTAAAATATAGTTGATGGAAGGATCTTCAGGTTATTAACTAGGGTTTATGCATGCAGAATTAAGTCCTGTGCCCAAATTCCAGACTGTCGGTGCTCTTTTCAGTTTTGTTTTTAAGAAAGGCATTGCTGTCATTAACATGGGCCAAAAAAGGAAAAAGTAGGGCCCCATAAAAAGACACTTCACTAACAGGTAGGTGAGTTAGGTCCTAAAACACTTTTTTCAGGTCTCATGGTGGGCCCACAATTTGGTTAGAATCCTAAATGCACAAAATTACAAACTGGTCCCTTAATTGGTACATTTGCTACTTGGGTTTAGATACCAAGCTCCTTGGAGTTCCCTCACTTTTTCCCTCTTTCATAACATATGGTAAGCAAAATATTCAGTGGTAAGTGAGACATCTTTTCAAGGTAACCATAAACGAACATCCATTTACTAGTGTAATACATTTTGGTTACCTTAACACCACATTTAGCTTACCATCTGTTAGTAAGGAAGGGGGGAGGTGGAAAATTTAGGGGTTTAATACAATTGTCGTTGATTCCGCGTACTTTTATGTATGGATGTTATTTAGAAAAAACAAAAATCTATACATATTGACGGTTTAGGTTACTAATTAAGCTTTAAATCATAAAACTTACAAGGCCATAGGAAAACCCTAAAAAGAAAATGAAATACAGAGGGAACCTTCACTTGAAATAAATGGAATTTAGTATCCTAAGTTTCTTTTTTATTAATGAATGCGATTATACGCTTAACAATATTTCCGAATGTTAACATATTTTGGAATCTTTCCTTTTCTTTGCCGTAGCCAGAAAAAAAACATTTTGTACCAAATCCAAAGTCCACAAAGAATAGTCAAAATTACAACAAAAAATAAAATAGAAAAAAGACCAATATAAAAGAAAATCAGAACGGAGCTTACGGGGTCAAGATGGTCCTCTCCAGCACTTGAGATATCACAAGTCTTGATCAAACGTGGGCCGTTGGATGAGTCCCCTTGCGTTTCCGAGACAAACGCATCATCCATTAAAGGGAGAAGCATTGGGTCCACTGAGGGAGTAATGACAGGTGCAACGCTGTCATTGGCCGAAACAGACGGGCCCACCATTTCTATGAGCAGTTCATCATCATTAGGGAACTCCAGCAAATCATCAATTTGATCAAACAAATCGCTCGCTAATTCCTCCGCATAAGATTTCGCGCCAGCAGAAGTTTCCATTCCTGCAAAAGAAAGAAACAATTAATCAAAACATTCATCAAAACCCATAAGAAGATATGTTCAAGCTGATGTTGTGTTGTGCTCTCATTGGTGGTGGAGAAGAGCACCTCAGTGAGAGGCATTACCAAGCCTTGAATTAGAGCTTCTTTTTGTTGCTTTTGCTTTAGGATGGAATTTAGGGTTTTTATGTGAAGAATGGAGGGAAGGAAGGGATGGTGAATTTGTAGGGCGTTGGTTTTTACTTTTTTCAGCTTTGCTTAAACCAGAAGGCGTTCGTGAAATGACTATGCTTAGCAATGGAGGAGGGTTTAGAGGCCCAGACACGGTTTTACTTTTGAAAATTTACAATGACAGGGTCAAAACTGGAAACCAAGAGCAAAAAACGAAAAAGTAAATTAAAAATGGACACGTGGAAGCATAGTATTGGTTGGTGCACGTCACTGAATCAACGATGGTTTCGAGCCGATCAATGCGGCGGCTTTTGAATTGGAACCTTAGAAGAGGAGGGACTGTACCGAAAGCATTTAATTCCAATCAACACTTTTCTCATTTACTCAAAAAAAGGACTATTTTATCTCCAGTTGAAGAAACTGGAGAGACATTAGTATTACCATGTCAGCAAAAATGGATAAAGATGGGTCTGATTTATAACTTTTTGCACAATTCAGAACAATCACTTCGTCCTTTCATTTATAACAATGTAAGTACTACGGAAGGAATTGGACGTATCAATTTTTAATAACTGGAGAGAATCGGACTCACTGAAACTACCGCTCAGCTTCTTTTTCAACGCTAGTAAACAATTCATCTGCTCTGCATTTATACATGCACTGGATGCGTCTTGTTAGTTTGGTTTTTCTTAAAATGGCAACGGTTTGTGGAGTTTCTATCAAAAGAAGGCGGAAATGAATGGTTCGAACTACCAAGCCAAATTGCATTCAACCATTTCCAAGACTCTAAGCGCAATTATGGCGAACTGATTTAAAAAACGATGAAATGCAAAACAGGGAGAATGACTCCTCAAAGAAGAAAAAACAGAATGAAAGCCAAATACCCCAAAAAGGCATACCTGTGGCTTCAATTTAACTCTTGATCACTTGTAGTTAACTGGAAAAGGAGGCAATTCAGTCTCAATTCAAGAGCAAGCGGAGAATGCTTTGAATTGCAGAACCGGATTCAAATTCTGTTCCGAATTGAGTGTGGACTTCAGTACTAACTCTTCTCTTTCTCTCTCTTTTTCTCGCGCTTTGTGCGTACACTATTAACTATATATTACTAATGATAAGAGTGGGGAGGAGAATGTTATTATAAACCGTTAAGAGAGGAGAGGATGAATAAAAAGAATGAGAAGGTTAAATATGAGTGAGGGAGAGAATTATAATGGAGAAGAGGTGAGAAAGTAAAAGGGGAGAAATGAGAGAACGTGTGAATGGAGTGAGGCGCCACGAAGAGAGAAATAGTGAGAGAGAGAGAGAGAGAGAGAGAGAGAGAGAGGGAAATGCAATCATGCCCAACTCAGCCAAACAATTGAAGTTTTAACTAAGGAGAAAGAAAACAAAGGAAGGGGTAATGGTAGGTGAGCCTTCATCTCTCAGTGCTAGCTGGCCTCCCTCTCTATCTTCCCTGTCGTGAGGTTGAAGTCTTCCTTTCTACTCTACAATTCTTGTGCACTTTTACTGGTGTAATTTTTTAACCAACTTAATTAGTTTCATAAAAAAATGTATTCAATATTTCATTTAATCAAAATTTATGTTCTCTATCTCTTGATGCAAATATTCAAATGACATTTCATAGAATTATGAAATGGTTACGGTTAACTTGGTACCAGCAGTAACATTTTGGGCACAAAGAATTATAGATAATATGAAAAACTTTAAATTATAAAATTCATAAATATAAATTTATTAAATATAATATAAGCCAAAGATAAAGTATTGTCGAAATCTCTCAAAAACGATTATAATTTTTTGATTGAAGTAGAGTTAATCAATAGCTTTGTGGTTATATGCTATATGCATTGTCTTCAAATATATATTAAGCAAGTTTGAGTTATATGCAACTATATATATGAATTGAAATAATTTTTTTTATTTAAATAATAAAATGAAGATTAAAATAGAGATTAAAAACTTGCAATCTATCAAACAATTTTTGAAAGCATTAGAAATCTAAGCTAAATAATTATTTTATTATGAAAAAAAAATCTAATGTTTTATTTCTTGTTTTGCACTTCCGAAGTTCAAAAAATTTGATTTTTATGTATAAGAGGCAAAAGACTCATATCCCATTTGATAGAGGTTATAGATTGAATTTCCGACAAACGAAATCATTTTTTTTTTTTTGCTTTCCAACTTGCTCGTAGGTTTTCTCATTCAACAATTAAATCGAGTTTGATCATTACAATAAGGGAGGGCAACCTAGACAATCAAAATCCTTTATCGGTTTAGTAGGTCCCCTAATATAAATGAACTACATGATTATAGTTAGAGATAAAACTAGAGAAATACAATTAAAGATGAAAAAAAGATGATATTTCCCTAGCTTTTCTCGATCTGCCGTCATCCTACGCCTCTTGTTTCGCATTTTTTCATACAATTGCTTGCGAGATTATTCTCTAAATTTAAAGAATTATCTTCTATTTGACCTTTCATCATCGAGTGCTTGTTGAAAAATGGTACTATGTGGTATATCCTCCATTAAACCGCAAATGAGGTAGTTGTTGTTATCTCCATTTGCAAGCAATTTGGTCGGCAGGAGAGAAAGAAAAAGAAATGACAAGATCTTAAGGGTAAGAGACAAGAAAAATGAAAAATAGGAAAAAAAACAAAGGGGGAGAAGAAGAATGAGTGGAGGTAGGGAGTGGATTGACGGTGCCAGGGTGGCCACCAACCATAGATCGGGATTCTAAGATGGATGGGTGAGGCGGCTAGAGTTTGTACGGATGAGAAGGGGGGAGAAGGAGGAGAAAGAAGGAGAAGAGAGATAGGGAGGACAAAAAGAAGAGAGGAAGTGATTGGGGTTGCCGGTGATGGCCAGAGGAGGAGGACCGGGGGGGCGCCGCCGCCGGAGGAGGGTCACCCCCCCGATCTAGGATTTCTTTCTTTTAGGATTTTATTTTTTCTTATGCAAGTGTTTGACGAATTTTTGTTTTGGTTACAAACGAAATCTTATATATCACATATTTAACAAAATATCTTAATTCATCAAATATGAGTAGAATTAAAAAAAAATATATATATATAGTGCACCCATAAATATAAGATAAATGTCAAATGTCAAATTATTGCAACTACTATGTAATTGCAGAGGCATACTCTTCTTTAATCGGATGGGAAGTGGAGTCCACAGATACACCACAGTAATGTCACACCGCTCCTTTTGAAGTTTTGTTTGTGGATTTAATTATTGGCAAGGTAAACGGTGCATTTTGTTTTGTTTATTTATTTATTTTCTATTTGCTGTATTTATTTTGCTTTTTATGCACGGCCAGTGGAATATGAAGGGAGCTTTTCTGGGTGAGGAGTAAGAATAAAGCTTAAGCGAAATGATTGAGCTCTCCCCCTGCTTAATGAAGAATAAATGAAATCAAAGATACGCTATGCTATGCTTTTAAATTTAAAAGAGATGATTATTTCATGTTTAGGTAATGATATCACTTAATTTTAAAGATCAAAATAAATGTTAAATATGCTATATAACATTATTTTTTAGTTCAGCTGACGTAGTTACAAATCTTGACGCTAAATATTGTGGGTGGGGAGGGAGCAAATATTTTTTCTACTACTAAATTTATGTAGTATGTAAAATACATAGATTTCCAACTTTTCCCTAACATAGATTATAACTTTAACAATATATAATATAATGTCAAAATTTTCAGGGTCATAATCCCTCACCTCACGGTCCCTACAAAAATCCCTTCTTGTTGACATATATACATTCAAATTTTAACAATAATTATAATTTATGAACATAACATTTATTATATATGCTGACAAAAGTATGTCAGTCATGTAAGCTACCACAAAAAAGAACATTCAAGTACTAAAACTTTACTGAACATATAAATTTCAGTTAATAATGATCTTTTTTTTTTGTTAACATCCTTGTTCTATAATTATATTTTCAATATATTTTAACATATTTCAAGTTGCCAATTCTTACATATATATATATATATATATATATATATATATATATATATATATATATTTCTTCTTAAAAAAGAGTGGACTGATTTTGTGGATGACATCTGCCACATTGGGCAACTTGTTCAATTAGTATTTTTTTTTTAATTAAAGGAGAATATAAATGCAATAAACATTGAGAACTCTAAATTTTTTTATGAATTAAAAAAATATCAATTTTCTAATATTCAGTAATTAAGAATTAATTTAAAAAATATGATAAATTATATATGCATTAAAACAATAATGTATAAAATATGATAAATGAAAGTACATTTTTATGGATGATAAATTAGTTTTAAATTCTAAAAATCAAGGTGTCCTCATGTAATAAAAATTGTCACCAAAATGTTAACACTAAAAAATACATCCTCGGAAGAAAACGGTACACAAAAAAGCAAAATGTTGGTGTATATATATGCAGTAAATTTTTTTTTCTTTGGACGCAAGACGTACTTGGGATTTCCCCAAAACTCTTTATTTAACATTCCAGCAGAGAAATGAAGAAAATTGTCTAAAATTTTCTCAATACGGATGTTTTTCTCAATATTTAAAATGCACTTTACATTTTAAATTTTTTGGAAGTCGTGGAAGAATGAACCATTCACAAGAAAGTTAGAGCATAGTAATCATTTTATCATGTTTATCATAAATTTTGAATCTTACGTGACGGTAATTTCACGTTTCCATGGGAAAAGTCGTATTAACATAACCTAATAAGTGAAAAACATATAACTAATTAACACAATATTCAAAGATACAATTAATACAATAAAAGTCATACATAAATATTCCAACATGTAAGATGTAACATAACAAATTAACACATAATAAGATATAAGTAACATAATAATAACATATTAATTATTATATTAATTTTATATCAATTATGTATTAGCTTAGTGTGTTAACTATTATCTTCGGACATTGTATCGAATGTATATTTTTTTAGACAATTCACGATCAATAAATTATTAGACTTGCTAATTATTGAGCTAAATATACTCGTTTTAAGTTGAACTTCGGTCTTTTTCAAAGTTGACGCGTGTCTTACCACTTGAGCTAGCAGATTTTGGCCAAATGTATGTTATTCATTACGTTATTTATATATTTGTTATTACTTCAAACATTCAGGGGTTTTAAAAATATTCGAAAGTGTTAGGGGTTAGTAAAATTAACTATAAAAAAAAGAGATTGGTTAAGGAAAAAAAGCTAAGCCCTTTACGTTAATTAAGCCTGGTAGAGGTGGGAGAATAATATTATGCCACTAAATTTTAGAAATTTAATGTTCAGAAAAGTATTTATGAAATTTTGATTCCCCCCCCCCCCCCCCCCCCCCCCCCCCCCCCCCTTATACTCCCTCAGAAGCTATTATGCACCATAGATAGGTCCTGCTAAGCATGTCATATATTTGGTTAATCCATGACAAAGATAAGTTTGCTTAGCAAAAAGTAAGAAGTTCTACGTTAAGAATATTTGATCTCTACACGTATGACCCATCATAAAACATACTGAACGTACACATTCTCATTTTAAAATCCAGAACATGCACTGGGTGTCGGTGACCACTATACTTACACCCTAGCTACATTTGACTATTGATAAAAAGAGTGGGCCGTTTACCACATTTGATTTGTTTAGAGAAGCTTTGCGATCACCTAATAAAAGAGGAAAAAAAGTATATCTTCAGATTTGAGACTCAAGAGAAACATACGTGAGCATTTTTTCCAATATAACCCTTTGAAAAAGGTATATAAAAGAACTTGATAAAAGTTCACAAAAACATTGGCCAAACTGCTCACCATTCATTCTTTTAATCTGCCAACATTTTGTGGTTGTTACAATTATCGTGAAAATTACACATATAAAACATTATTACAACTTCGAGAGCATAAACATATTTTTGAGTAGCGAAAATTGTAATGGACTTGATAGTATGTATGGTCATACCAGATTTGTATTCGTATTTTATTTTTGGATACGGATCTGAATTGGGATCCTCCTGGATTCATATAAGGTTCGGATATCCCGGATAAGAATATGAATCCGGATCATTCTAATCGGATAACTAAAACGGATATTTAATACATAATCAAAATATTTATTTTATAACTCTAATATATCACTATACATAAAAAAATATATGAAATTTGTATAAATAAGATTTTTTTCCATAAAAAAATATAAGGATTAGATAAAAAAACATAGAAGATATAGGAAAAAGATCATAAATTTTGCATACACAATATTTTATTATCTTTTTAAATTATTAAACTACTAAATTTATAGATATATACAAATTGACGTCCATAAATAGATCTCATATTTATTTATTTGAACTAAAAAAACAAGAACATATTTTAATATTATCCGGATTTGGGTAATACCGAACGGATTCATATTTTTATACGCTACCAGTTCGGCTCGAATATTATCCGACCCGTTAGACACTAGAAACCCCTACTTATGTTGTTAATTCTTTCAAAAGGAAGGCTATATCTGAAAAGTACCCGGCAGATAGGGGAAATGTCACATAGAAACATGTCACATGGGAAGGAGCATCATTCTTGCCTCCTTTGTTGTTCTCCAATAATTATAACTTCAAATCAATTTGCATTAAGATAGATCTAAGATTAGTTCTAACTAATATTTACTCTCTTTAAATCAATCACAACTGCGTGCCAATTTAAGAAATCACCTTATATTGGTTATAGTTTTACTCTCTGCAATGATGAAGTTAGAGCGGGGAAGGCGGTGAAGGAGCCATAGAACATCTCGAAGTTTCTGAGAATTTTAATACAACGAGTATAATTGTGGATGGTTTGATGTAGGGCCGGTCTTTTGATTCGGCAAGCCTTGGCCATTATTATTGGAAGGCCTTGAAACCTAAAATATTATTACTGTTATAAAATAAAAGAGCAAATAACTATAAAACAGAGAATTGGAAAGAGAGAATTATGTATTGAATTGTGGATTCAGAATACAATAGCCACTGCCCTCTTTATATAGTAGAGGGTGAGTGCTGGCCAAGAAATCTCTTGCCTGATTTAGAATTACAATAAAGGAAATAATCTAACCTAAATACAATAGAATATACAGTAATAAATATCCTGCCATGACTCCTTCCATTGTTATAAACATTTCCTAATTTATCTTTGCTTAGGGGCCAAGTAACGGACATCCACATTAATTATATTCATAACACTCCTCCTTGGATGTCCATATTTTATCTTTCATACGCATTAGAAGTTGTCTCATTAAAAACCTTATAAGGAAAACCTAATAGGACAAAACCTTGGTTAAGGAAAAAAGAGTGCATCGCGTATTATCATTATTTCTCATTATTTCATATATTAAATATGCCTCGTTAAAACCTTACTAGATAAAACCCTATGGGCAAAAATCCTAGTGAAGGAAAAAGAGTGCATCATCATTCTATATATTACGCACAAAAGCTGCCTCGTTAAAAACCTTGCTAGGAAAACCCATTGGGACAAAAACCATAGACAAGGGAAAAAGAGTGCAGTGCGTATTATTTCTCCCCCTCATGTATGCAACTATATGTGAGATGACAAAGTTCAATCTCTATAATATATGCTTAAGAAGAGATCTGCTAGATCATTATTTGAGGAGCTTCGTTAGATATTCATTTCACAATCATCATGCTTATGCATACATAAAAATAACTCACCATCATTTATTTTAATTGTTAATACATCAAACAAGTTATCTTGATGACCTTAATGGATGCGATTTCTCCACATTATATCATTATAATAGATGGATTATGAAATAATGACTCCTTCAGGGAAATATTCAATTTATAATTCAAGATAATATTTTATGTTTTAAAGAATTTAATCTTATATTCTTTTGAATAATGTGGTAGCTTTTGGAGCTCTTCGAGAGTACCATACGATTTTAAATCATCAATATATATATATCAACATTCAAAAGGTAAACATATAGATTTCTAAACGTAGTTTTGATCAATTACATAACATTCATTCAACAAACATTTGTTATAGCAATTTTATCACATATCTCAATATTGCATTAATTAGTACAAAGATCTTTGTAATTTAATAGATTAAATCTCTCGAGAATTTGAAATGCTTCAGGCATTCTAAATCCTTCAGGGATTTTCATTAATATATTGCAATCAAATGAGATATGAATAATTTGCTACTAAGTTAACGAGTCCTCCAGGGACAACAAAATTAGAAATATAATTGCATATCACAATTTAATTTTTCATTACATATTCTTAAAATACCCTCTTATAAGTTATACCCACTTATAAGTTACCGTTATACAACGCCAGGTGTTTGGACTACATGTCCATAATTTTATATTTCACTAGTGAAAATAATGATGCTTTAATCACATCTTTCGATTTGGCCAATACTTTATCAATCGACATTATACAAATAATTTTAATTCTAGATCCTCATTTTTATTTATTATATCAATTGCAATTGTATAAATAAATTTTGATTAATCTTAATTTGATTACGGTTCCATATTTGTTCTAGTAGAGACATAATTTATTGAGATCTCATCATTTTCAATATTTTCAATATTATTAGGTACCTGAACCTCTTCTGGGGTTATTTGCTCGTCTATGTCTTCTACTCTTTTATCGTTAATATTCTTTTCAGAAGAATTTATTTCTTTAGAAGTATCGTTAACTTCAATTATGCCAACTTTTTATTATGCTTATTTTTCTTCCTTGGATCTTTATCATTGGAACCGATTGGTCGACCATGCTTCTGGCATATATCAAACATAGAATTATCCAAGGGTACTTTAATATAATTATGAGTACATAATGCTGGAATGTATGATATGATAATCATTTTTGCATCAATATAAATAATATAATTGCATGTTGTTTCACATTAATAAATTTATGAACTTCTAGTTCATATTAACTTGTTAGAGGATCTAAGTGAAAGATATTAATGATGCATTCCATATAAGTTATAACTTATGTTTTCCAGCTCTTGTTTCTCTCCCCCTAATGTTATCATTAATTATTAATCAAGTTCTCCAGGACATTCATTGTCTATTATATCTTCAACATATTCATTAATATTTGATTTGTTTCATAACAATCACTTTGGTATTCATTTAATTCTTTCTTCTGGAATTTTGTCTACAGGTGTGTTTTTAAATGATCCTCCAGGGATATCCATCCGAATTAAGATGTAGTGAATAATTTTGTGTAATGAAGTTCAAGATATCAAATTATGCAGGGCAATTTAACTTAACATATATGCCCGACTTTTATTTGTGACCCATTTTTGTGTGTTGCGGTGGAGCTACCGGAACAAATATTACACATCCAAAAGATTTTAAATAGTATTTACTCGGCTGCAGGCCGGTCACAAATTATAATGGGGAGTACTTATTATAAAATGTTGGCTTTACTCTAATTAGTGCTGTAGCATATATCATTTCATGGCCTCAATCAAAAGACGAGCTTTCATTTCATTATTAGGGGCCAACGATTAATTATAATCGCTTAACAAGATATGATGTTAGATCATTCTAAGTGCGTTTGTGGGCCAATGCTCAACTATAATCAAAATCAACATACAATAGTCAATTATTACTTGGGATGTAGCCAACTGATCATCATCAAGACGATTTTTCTTAGTTGTACGATCCAGAAATTATTATCTTAATTAGAATATTCGAGCAAGGAATCTCGCAAATACAATATTTCGAGATTAAATAAATATACATGTGACCATCTAATAGATGCATCTATTAATACCATAAAATATCTAGATGGTCCACATGAAAGAGTAATAGGGCCACATATATTTCGATTAATACGCTCAAGGAAATTGGGTGATTTATTCCCAACCCTGATTTGTGATGTCTAACAATTAATTCTCCTTTGATAACATACAACACATGAAAATTTATTTGATAAAAGAATCTTCTGGTTCTTTAATTGATGCATATTTGAATTCTCTGTGATTATTTGCATCATCATTGCTCCGAGATTAGTTAACTTTTGTTTCATGCCAAATCATGAAATTTCTCTTCGAACTAGTGAACTTCTGGTTCATGTCAAATCATAAAATTACTTTTCAAATTATTGAACTTCTGGTTCATGTTTAATGATAAAATTACTTTTCTAATTAGTGAACTTCAAGTTCTTGTCAAATTATTAAATTACTTTTCGACTGAACGAAATCTGATATGCAGAAGCATAAATAAGTTTTAAGTCAATAAACTTCTGGTTACTAATAAATTTGACTTAATTGTATTAGTCCTTCATAATACAAATCAATAGAAAAACTGCATGTTGTTCTAATGAATATTTCTCTTTGCTTTTAAGACGGCTTAATAAACCTTCACAAGATTCTAGGGCATACATAGAGACATATCAAATGTCTTTTACTACCACATAAATTTTTAGACCATTTTGTGTGTTCTTTCCGCTTTCTTATGTGTTTTTCTTAATATAATCATCACAGTCACAATTATAATTTCGACCTTGACCTCTTACACGTCAGCATCCATATTAATAATCACGACTTGTATATGTATTCACTTCTGGGAATGATGCGGAACCAATTGCACGGAATTCGTGATTTTTCATTTTAATGAAAATTCATTATTTTGCTTATATACAAGAAACAGTAATTTACAATTTTAAAGCAGGCAACAAAATGGTAACTCTTCTGGAGTCTTAAATTACATTTACAATACATGGTATTATATTAATACCTGTCTTTCAATTTCTATTTATTATTTTAGTTGTTCAATGTCTGCTGGACATATGACAGACATTTTGGATTCCACAAATAAATAAAATAAATTGAATAAATATATGGTCAAGGAAGTCCGCCTAAAAGTCTTATGTAATATTTAAGAGCTTACTGAAATGGTTTTCATTTATAATCATAATTAACCATAATTTTTTTTTCTTTTAAAGAGACTTTATAGAATTCGACAAAATATTTTAGTGTACAACAGGTACTTAACCAATTCTCTTTTATACAGCATCAAAAATACATATTTTGGAATCAATTACAAATAATATTTTGTTGTATCGTCTCATTGTCTTATGTGATTTTCTTGTAATGACTTCTGGCATTGGTCTCATTTATGTCATTATTTTGCAACATTCACTTCTGGGAATTGAATGCAATTATTTAGACAAGTTTCATAATTTCTTCTTTTACAACTCATTAGTTTGCTTTTTCACAATAAGATATGATATTGGTTTTCAGTATATCTTACAACTCTCTTCATCTTGTTGCTGCTTCAAGAGCAAGATAAAAGGTAAGGAGTATCATTATTTAATATATGTTCTTTTTTTTTTTTTTTTTTTTTTTTTTTTTTTTCAAATTATTATTTGAGAGTTGATCTTCGAGATTTAGATAATATTTCTGATTTATATTCTTGCAACTACTGGTGCTATATTTTGCAACTTATGGTGCATAAAATAAATTTTGCCGCTTGTGTGCAAAAGAAAAAAAAAATTATTGCAACTACAGGTGCATAAATAAAAATAAATTTGCATAAAAATAAATGTGCGTAAAATAAATGTACATAAAAGTAAATGTGCATAAAAGTAAATGTGCATACAATAAATGTACATAGAATAAAGATAAATATACTTGCAACTTCTGGTGCATAAATATACTTACAACTTCTGGTGCATAAATAAAAATAAACATGCAACTTCTGGTTGCGTAAATTTAGGTCCTTCCAAAAAAAAATTATTGCAAGTACAGGTGCATAAATAAAAATAAATTTGCATAAAAATAAATGTGCGTAAAATAAATGTGCGAAAATAAACGTACATAAAAATAAATGAAAATAAATATACGTGCAGCTTCTGGTGCATGATTTAAACAAGCAACTTATGGTGCTTTAATATAATAAACATGCAACTTCTGGTTGCAAAAATAAAAATAATTAAACAAGCAACTTCTGGTGCATAAGTAAAAATAAATATGCAACTTCTGGTTGCGTAAATAAAATTAAACAAGCATCTTCTGGTGCGTAGTTAAAAATAAACGTGCAACTTCTGGTTGTATAAATAAAAACTAAACAAGCAACTTCTGGTGCATAAAAAGAAATGATAAGCAACTTCTGGTGCTTAAAAATAAACATGTATTAATAATAACATGTTATCTAATGTTCAAATAAATAAATAAAAGAAAATTCGAATAAAGGAAGAAAAAGAATCCGAATAAAATTATTGGAATATAAGAAATAATTATGGTTCCTACCTTGCTTACTTTGGGTCAGAGTCGTGCTGATAACGTGTTATAAAATAAAAGAGCAAATAACTATAAAACAGAGAATTGGAAAGAGAGAATTATGTATTGAATTGTGGATTCAGAATACAATAGCCACTGCCCTCTTTATATAGTAGAGGGTGAGTGCTGGCCAAGAAATCTCTTGCCTGATTTAGAATTACAATAAAGGAAATAATCTAACCTAAATACAATAGAATATACAGTAATAAATATCCTGCCATGACTCCTTCCATTGTTATAAACATTTCCTAATTTATCTTTGCTTAGGGGCCAAGTAACGGACATCCACATTAATTATATTCATAACAATTACCATAAATTAAATTTAATATTTTTTTTAAATACGAAATTGATAAATAATTATAAATGAATTAAAAAAATACATCATAACATTATAATAACTGATCAATATAATTTACATTTGCCCTTCTTACATTTTTACAATCAAATACATAAAAATCATATTTTCACAATATCAGAGTTAAATTCTAATGATCCTTATGTCTTCAAATATGTGAATGGTAAGCAATTAGAAAACTCCATGATCTCATACGTACCATCAAATTTACCTTTTCTAAATGTAAAAATATTAAATTTACCCTTCTAAATCACAACTTATTGTATTTAACCTTTCAAAACTACAAATATGAAGATCACCCTTACTAAACAGAAGATATGACATTTATCCACATCAAATCAAATTAAAGACAAAAAATACTATTTTCTACAAGAAGACATTCAAAGCCAATGTGCTCATGGTCTAGTAGGTACAAAGCAAAATATATGACATTTATCCACATCAAAATTAAAGAAGAAAAAACTATTTTCTACAAGAAGGCATTCAAAGTCAACGAGTTCATGATCTAGCGAGTGCAAAATACAATAAATCATAAGTCATTAGTTTGAAATCTATTTTTTTTTTCTTATAAGCCTATAGCTAGGCATCATTTTCATTAAATTTAGAACATAGATTTTTACATGAGATCCTATCTTATTACAAAATAAAGTCTCTCATTTTAAGTAAGATAACATTTTAATAGAACTCAGGCCTTGTTGGGCATTGGATAAGTGTGACCACTTTGTTGTTCTTGCTATTTCGCTAATCTGTCCGGCTTGGATAATTGTTCTCATAATGCATGCGTTAGCTAGAAACTTTCATCAGTTGCTAAGATCGCCCGCATGTTTGCGACGTGGTGGTAGGCACTCAAATCTAGATTAGAGTACACGTCGGCACCTGCTCCAGCTAACACTAAAGTGTTCTTATCCGATAAAAACATGCATTCTTAACCCATAGACAAGTTACAACGATCTTCCAGTTTATTGTGTGGCGTGAGAGATGCACGAAGTGTTGGGGCGATACCGTTCAGTACCGCCAAACCCGGGATTGAAACTATGTGAATCAAAAAATAACATAATAGCGGAAGCGTACCTCTAGTCCATGCTTAAGAAGACGAAGCCTTATGATTTTATTTCGAGTGATGAACACCGAAATATGCAAATAGAGTCTTCCTAATACTTCATGAACGCCGATTTAGATTTCTTTATTTTTTTCTCTTTTAGTCTCTCCCTCTCTCTTCTTAATGGGACAGATGAGAGAATGACTTAGTTCATGTGTATTGGGACTAAATTGCTTATATAACCAATAGACAACATTTCATGAAGAGACACATTTTGATTCCAAATGCAGACTTTTCTATTTCAGCTCATCACAGAAATAGAAACACACCACCAACAATTCTACACATCAAATATCACACCCTAATTTGACATATTATTATAAGTATATTTGACAGTATTATGATACACAAATATTTTATAATAAGTTCAACGTTGGATTAATGATCCAACAGGAAGATCTTTAGTGAAGAAAGAAGAAGTTGGGTCGGATTGATAGAAGAGATTGTGAAGGAAATCAGCTTAGCAATGGCGATAAAGAGACATGAGAGGCCTCTAGACACTGGAAGAAGCTCTTTGAGTTTAGTGACATATGGAAGAGAGAGAGTTTGAGGCGGCGATCTGAACGAGGGTAGGTGAAGGAAACAAGATGGCTAGCTTAAAAGAAAAATCGTTTCGGATAGATAATTTCCCGTGAGCTGATTGCTAAAATTCCCATACTTTAGCCCATGGACCTTAGTGGATTAGGGCCTTAGTTCAAAATTAGAGAAAAAGGGTCTCATTGATAGCTTTGGAAATTTGTTAATATTTTTCCACCTTTTCTTTTTTCTTGTAAATATTGTAAATATTGTAAAAAATTTTAGATAATAGAATACCTTTCGGATGAGGGACATTCAAGCCCTCTTCGAAATTTCTCAAAAAATAAAAATAAAAACATGCATTCTTTCAAGACCAGCTCTTGTACTCTTATTACTGCTTTTAAAAGGGCTAGCGCTTCTGTTTCCATGGTCGTTTCGGATTGAACATTTCTTGCGCCATATTCTACTAGTTGGCACCCTTTTGAAATTATATAGTTTACTCCGCCTTCATTGTCTTTCCAAGACTTGTCCACCTTGCATATTATGTTGTCATCATCAATCTCTACCGGTGTACATTCTTTTTATTCGGACTTGTTTTCTGGTTTCGCCATCGGGGTCTTGTTTAATAAATGCTCCTTGTGTGAGTGTATCGCTCGGTTTATGCAGGTTTGCGGGTTGAAAGCTTTTCCTTGTACCATTCACATCTTCCTTTTCAAATCATCCATTGGATGTGTTGTAATAGCGCATAATTTTGTGGGTCGGGGATTTGTTGGAAATACGTTAGCGTTTGGGATATGTCGCTTCCTAGATTCTGTACACGAATAGCAAAAGGGGATATAAACCATGTTATTTTTTATGGTGGGCATTTCAAGAAGAGGTGGCTTGTGGTTTGATCATTTTGCTCACATCTCGTACAAGCGGGTATTATGGTGTCTATTTGCATGTTTAGATTTTCAAGTGTTGGAAGTGTTGGAAGTGCATTATTCAACAGGCGCCACAAGAATGTTTTTATCCTGGGTGATGTATAATTGTTATACCAAATCGTTTTCCATAGTGGGTTGGCATCGTTCGGCTCTCTAGCATCATTTGTAATGTACATCTGCTTCTATGCTTCTTTTATCGATAATTTTCCGTTATGTGCCGGTTTCCATACAAGACAGTCTGGTATCTTGGTTGAGTGTGTTGCTAAATTATGATTTGAGATTATGTGCAATGTAACTTGCAAGCCGAGTGTGGTCATTAGGCCGTCAATTATTATTTTGAGATTACTAGCAGATGGCTCGCGCTTTGCGCGATTTATTATTACCTCATGATTAGGAGTGATATTCAATATTTTACATGAAATACATACTTTCCTAAAAGCACTACAGAATTTTCTTTCTACAACAATTAAATTATAATAACAATAGCAAAAGGAACAAATTCCACACACCAACCACAGAAAATAATAGGGATGACTTGATACTGCCCAACAATATATAAATTTGCACTATTTCATTTAACGATTTCAGTTTCTCTTTTTAGGACATATCACCATATAAAACTCACAAAAGTCTAACATCTCTTTTGCAATCATGCGACTGACCTTGTACAAAAACTCACTATTTCAATTATTGAATCTAGGACTCCGTTTCATCATAAAAATACAATCATGCCAATTGAAAAAATCCTAAAAAATAACCAATGAACATTTCAATTAATTCAAATTGATAAATAAAACCCAAAATTGTGAAAAAAAGAATACAGCCAACAACAAATCGGGCTTTGCTGCTCATGATGGTAGTCGAAATGGAGAGCACCAATCTTTATCTCTATGTTATGTCTGTAACAAATATATCATAAACATTTCGAGTCTATCGTGGCAATTTGCAAAAATGCCCCTGCTTTTTTGTCTAAAATCCAAAAGTTCCTCTCCATTTCTAAGAATTAAAACAACTTCCAATATTTACGCAACTCACAGCAATTAGTTTTTTTTTTTTTTTTTTTTTGCGATTTAGGACCTAAATTTTAGGTACAATATAGGGGATTTTTTTTAATTTTCCAATATTTAGTAAGAATGTAACTTTTTTGACATCTCATGTAATCATTGTTTTCAGCCGCAAGGATTAGAGTCGGATATTGTGTTCATTGCGGAGGGATATTTTTTAATTATAGAAAATTAGTTAAAGTTAATTTACTCAAATTATTTTATTATCATTTGTTTTTAAATTGATATTTTCAGAACTACTTTATAATGATTTCAAGCATAGGACTGAATTTCCTGTATTACGTGAATAAAATTTTTATAATATTTTCCAATTTGTTTAAATTTCCTGAAATTATAATTTTGCCCTTGATATTTTTAGGAAGAGAGGTTTTATGGTGCCATGATGTGCTGGGACAAAACTTCACATTTTATATATCGCATTGGACGGCTAAAATCATCAGGTAATAAATTATTTTTAGTTTATATTAAGTAGGCATTATTTTTTTTATTTTGCAATGATAATTGAAACTAATATTAATCAGCACATAATACATACTGTGCCATTTTTTCAATAATATCAATATCATTTGTATTATATATAGAGTAAGTGGATTTCTAATTTGCTTTTTTTAGATTCTTTAGTTTAATATTAGGAAACTACAATAATCAAAAGAAACTACAAAAACGGGTGCAATCTCTAAATGCTTTCATTTGATAGTGATGTTCTGAAGGACCAAGGCGAATGAATGATACGGAGCTAGGGGCTGAAGCTTGGCAGCCAATAAATCAGATTCTTACATACAAATATATTAAGATATAGATAATATCATTAATAGATAGTCTGAAACTTAGAGACTATTACCAATTGATAACTCAGAGCACCAATTGCAGAAGGAACTGACGGCTGGAGATCTCCATTGCCTGGCACTGGATGACTCAGGTTTTTCCTCCTCTTTTCCATTATCGTCTATTTCTTCAGTTATAACACCTATCAAGTATTTCCTCAATAGATTTATTCATTCTATTCAAGTTCATCAGTTTTCAAATGTTAAAATGTACAAAACTGCTAGGCCATATATCAAATAAAATGCTTTTTTTATTTACCTTTAGCTACTGTCAGTTTCATAGCAACAAACTTATCTTTGACATCTCTGCATCAATTGAAAGAGAGAATGTTAAAATTTCACAAAACTAAATTTCAGTTAAACAGAAAAAGAAGTAAGAATACTTAACTGGACTTAACAGAGCTTATACCACAATTAATATGGAAGTCTTCCATCAATTAACCCCCAATTATGTAATTATACCACAATTAAGATTGAAGTATTGCATCAATTAACAGGTACCTACTGGTTCATGAAAATTAAATTAGAGAATAATTACACTGCACGGACTACAAACAGATCATGATTGAACTGTTTCACTGTTTTGCAAGAAATTAGCCACAAACAAAAAATCTGCACAGGAACAAAAATAAAGGAAATAATGAGAAGAAAAATTAAGGCTTAATTTCCATTTCCAATCCTAAATTCCAACAAATTGCAGCAAACCAACTAATTTCACGAATTAAGTAATTTTCCAGTTTCATCTGCACAGAAACTACTTTTAATAGACTCATACTATATTTATATTATTTCTGTGATGTTTATATTTATAGATCTAAACAAAATCTTTCAGAATATTAAGTAAGAAAGTGCCTCGCATGTCACCGCAACCCTTGGTGCTCAGACAGTCTTCCACATGGGTCATGTTGGAGCTGGGCATGTGGGGATTGTCTTTGGAAAGGGACATGTGGGAAGTAGTAATTAGCATAGGTCATGTCTGAGCTGAGTGTGCTGGGAACTGCTTTGCCGATACTCATAAATGGTTAAACTTAACTGAGCAAGCAAGTTGGCCTTGGGTTCGGGGCACAAGATGAGATAATACATTAAGTATAAGATACTCATCTCATAAAAGGCAAGAGTTGCATATGGTACAATCGGAAGTGTTCCTACCTAAATAGTTGAGCATTGGGAGGTGCGCCGGAGAGCACTTAATGCTCAATGCAAGCTGTTTTAGACTGGATGAACTTTTGTTCTGCTAGAGGTGTGTATAGGTTAAAAGGCAGGTTCCTAATTCAAAATTTAGAACCTCAGTCTTTCGACTTCTCCTCTCGGTCCAAGTGTTGATAGCGGGTTAGGCTTTCGACTTCTCCTCTCGGTCCTTCACCTAGTCGCCTAAGTATCAGGTTGTATGTACGCACTTCAAGATAAGAGTAAGATGATTCACAAACAACATCAAAGTCTATGTTGCACGGAGACTTCGAAAATCGGTCGTGTATGTGTTGGACACTGTGTAGGGAACGATGCTTCTCGGACACTCCTCGGACACGTGTCCGACACGCCACGTGGCATGTCAAATATTTTATTATTAAAAATAGTATGGACACTTCTCAGATACGTGCATTGGGCTTGTTAGTGCAATTATTGCACTATTTCATCATTCTCTTATTTTAGACACTAGTTCAGCTCACTTTTCGATTCCAGTAATTGTGAGACTGCATATTTAAAGTGAATTTTGATTATTTAGTGTCAAGTTTCCATACACAAACATATAAAACGTAAAATATCTTGTATGCACGTATAAAAATACAACTTCAAATGTTATATATATTGTATCAATTATAAAATATTACATATAACTTTCTAATTATAAGGTAAAAATATTATGTATAATCCTTTAAATAAAATAAAATTGGCATAAATAATATATACAATAATTAAATTATACATTTTATTCATAAAAATAATATAATAATATAAATAAAATGTGTCGTGTCCTCTACTTTTTTTTATACCTACCGTGTCACCGTGTCCTAGTCGTGTCGGACACGACATCCGTGTCCATGTCCGTGCAACATAGAACATAGTAAATAATAATAATGAACAAGGAGAGAACAACTTATCAAAATACTATATTGATAAACTACTGACACCGCGCCCTAGGGGCGTAGTTAGTTACAGTACATGATAGAATAACCAAAACCAAGATACATAAGAGAATCATAAATTAAACTTTCTCTCTCAAACTAAGTCCGTAGTCGCGGACTATCACTAACGGGACTATTCTCTCTCTCTCTCTCTCTCTCTCTCTCTCTCTCTCTCTAAGTTTATCTCTCAATTTTTCTCTCGGATTGATCCCCCCTTCTGCCGTCGCGTCTAAGGGTCTTTTACAGGGGTGATACCTCTAGGGTTCTAGCATCTCGAGATGACAGGTAGCATCTGTCGAATATCCTTGCAGATCTTCTCGCCATTATCGTTGATTGATCCTTGATTTCTTCTTTCCCGATCTGCTCCTTCTTGAGCGTGTCTGTTTGGCGTGGCCAGATCTTCTCTCGAATGCCAATCAATTAGTCCGTAATTCCAATTCTCTGTGTCTCTTTCCCAGTTTGGACACCTTTGACCCGCTCCTCTCGAGTCGCGATTCCTTGTGATCCTTGCTGTCGAGTCGAGTGATACCGCGCCCGCGGGTGGGACCGCGATGCCATGACTGCTCCAATCGCTCCGTAGACTCCTTGCTCCTCTTTTGCATCCTTTTTGGCCTTTTACGCTATAATTCCTGCAATCAGTTATGATTCTGGCAGTAACTTGATTCTTGGGTAAAAACATAAATAAAATAGTAAAATACTAACTAAAGTGCATAAAATAAGATATAAAATAGCAGGTAAATATCTATAGGAATTATTCCTATCAGTTTGCTTGTTAAAGTGCTTCTTTTGAGGCGCTACAATTTGAATTTTTGCTTGATTTGGTGCTAGAGTTGAGACGGGTAAGCTTGTAGAAAGGGAGAAGGTGTCTGTTAAGTGAAAGATGATGCTTCATCTTCTTTGCCTTGTTCTATTTGCTTATAGAGTAGGAGATTTGAAAATCGTATTCAGAATTGCCTAGTTTTGGCATTTTCTGAAAGAGCTAACGGCTTTTAATTATTTTATTCTCAGGTGGTAGGGCCAAACTTGGAAAGTGTAACTTTGAGTGTTTGGATCGTGATATTTGCTTCAATTATGAAAGTTTGAGTTTCCACACATATTCACCCGCGGTAATTGGACGTTTTCACAAAACTATGAGCTTATGACTTACGGAAGAGAAACTTCTCTGGTAAGAGAAAACACAAGACTGAAAAGAAAAAAATGTGAAGTCAATAAAATAGATATGATATTTTCAGCTTAATTTATTTCTAAGATATATAATTTGTGTTGCCGGAAATATTATTTTTAAGAAATTTTATTTTGAAAAAATAATAACAATAAAATAATATTTATTTAAATAATATATAAATATAATTTTAGGCAAAAAAATACCTACGTTTCATATGGTATTTTATTTTATAACTAAATAATATTAAGGAATTAACTATCTTAATTACATTAATTCAAACATGAAAACTGTAACTGTGGTAGTTTCAATTTCTTCCATCCAAACAGTAAAATTGTAGATGCACCTGTGGAAGATTTCGCTGCAGAAAGTCCAATTTCTCTAGTAAATTCTAACAAGACCAAGGGACCGTTTGGCATGCGGAATTAGTAGAATGGAGCTGGATTAGGAGAAATAGAAAATTCTGGAAATAGATAATTCCATGTTTTGTTTTGTTTGGATGTTTGAAAAAAAAATACTGGAAAATATAATTCTTTGTTTAGTTGCTTGAAAAAATCTAGAATATTATTGTTGTTAATATTGAAATAATGCTTCAGGAAATTATTAAAAATTATTATATATAATAATTTAATTATCTAAAAAAAAAATGAAAGTATTGAAATATTAACTAGAGCAAAATAAATTATGCAAATGACCTCTTTGGTCCCAATATAATTTTAAATGGTTAACACAAAATGCAACATAATTCTAAATAATCAACTAACACAACATAAAACATAACTTTAAATATTCATATATAGTTTAAGATTCAAATAACATAACATTTAACGTATATAAAGTACGGCACAAAAGCAAATTAAAACTTCCACATTATCCGTACCAAACTAATTTGCTTCCACCAAAATATACACGCCACACAAAAATATATCCTAACGCCTTTCGAAGCTAGAGAAGCCCCCCCCCCTGCTCGATCTAATTGTAATTCGTCAATCATTTCCATCTTTGTTTCTCTATTATAAGCGATGAACATTGACCCAACGGTCTCATTTAGAAGAAAATGGTGGTGAACAAATCTGAGTTGTGGTATTGTGAATGCATCTACTAATTTTTTAATTGTTCTCACAAAGTTATGAAAATTTGATGAGACACGAGCACTTTTGGCTTACTTCTAGCCTTTACAAGATCTCTCACATGATTGGCCAAATCATCAATTCTTTTCCTCTTTTTCAAACCCGAACTAGTCGAGTTTGGCCTTGGGTTTCTAGGTTCATCTTCATCAAACATATAAATTTTAGACCAACATATTAGATGAAAAATACATGATACAAAGAATGACGGGGTTTCTTCTGATTAAATGTTGGTTCCATTGAGCATTCCATCTGATTAATTATTTGGTTCCCAACTTGAGAGCATTTTTCATCTATTTCCCAACATATTTCCATCTATTTACGAAATATAAATTAATCGGAGAGATTGGTTTATTTCAAATTTTAGTATCCATAAATATATGGGCAAATGTATGAAAAAAATTAATAAACATAATCCAATTTTAACTAGTTTGAATGGGTTAACTAAAGATTAATCTTTTCAGCTCAACTGAAAATATTGTGCTAAAGATTGTGGAAATTGAGATAAAGATTGAGTTTTTCAGCTTAATAGCGAAGATTGAGCCAAAGATTAAGCTGCAAAATCTGTTTTGTTTTTAATCAAAGATAGAACTTTAATGCAAAAATACAATTATCTAAGTTGTAACAACTAACATACAGAAAATTAAATTGAGAATATGTCAAATTCACATGAATTACTTCAGGAACTCTAATGAGTTATTTAATCAATCCACAAAACTATTTAATAAATTTAGACAACAAAGAAGAGAGAACTTGAAAAAGGTGCCACTTGGCTGTGCAAAGAAGAACGAGAGAGAGAGAGAGAGAGAGAGAGAGAGAGACTTGTTTATGGTCGTAGCAGTCCAACCCCAACCAGCGAGAAGAAGAAACCAGGGAGGAGAAAAGGAGGCTTAATAGGTTTTTGTTTTACTTGAGAAAATAAATAAGACGAGAGAGATTATTAGCGGGAAATTTGGCACCTTAAATTTTATCCGCATTTTGGCGCTCGAACTTTTGGCAGAACTACGTATTGCGGGCATTACATGAAAAAAGACAATTCCGGTAAAACAAAATTTTTATTTTTAAAGCCTGCCAAACAAATAATTTAGAGTTTACAGAACTTTGAAATGAAAATTCCACTTAAAATCCACCACTCCAAACAGCCCCTTAAACTATTTGGGGAGTCCCCATGTCATTAATGTATTTGTGGAGTCTTGTGAAGTAGCCTAGTTCATATAGGTACGGGTGTCAATGGTTCAGATTCGGTTCGGATATTACTAATATCAGATTTATATTCATATTTTTTCCGGATAGGAATCTGAATCCCGATTTTTCAGGTTTCGAATCTTGTTCGGATATCTTAGATATGGATACAAATCTGAATTCTATTTGGATAACAAAAATATATATGGATACAAATCCATCGGAGTCAGAGGACCCCCTCATTCGACGGAACCGGCCTTCGAGACCTTGTCGCGCGCCTTCGAAGAATGACCGATTGCATAGTCGCGGTGTTTCTAAGGCGCCGATTGCCTTGTCAATTCGTGGGAAAGGACATTCCCTACGCCTAATCTTCAACGTGGGGAAGGACTTCCCCAATCTTAATCTGTGCCATGCGATCGGTGTGTTCGCGAGCGCGGATGTTGCTCCTTCCTTTGTTTTATCCGTGATTGTTTTTTTTTTGGGAATGATTGAAAGGCTATTTATTGGATACAAGCCGATATTTGGGGTATTCGGCATTTCAGGTCGTGGCGCTACATCAACTTGGCCAGTTTAGCGCTTCCTACTTCTGTTCAAATGTTACTCCGAAGGATTCACCTCCAGCTGACTGTTTCTAAAAGGGTTTGTTCAAATCACGAGTGACCGGCTTTTTCTTTTTCTTCCCTTCTCCTTAGCCTATTTGGTCACTCGTACCTTTAGTCCCCTTGGACTTGGCGAGCTACTAGCCATTTAATGTTTCTCTTTCTCCTTTTCTTTTTCTTTTTAGCTGCTCGCCCTCTGGGTTTGTTGTGTGTAAGTCGTGGCCTATGTTTTTCTCTTCTTCTTTGGCCCTGGTTCGCGACTTGTATTATTCCTCTTTTAGGTGGCGCCAATTTTGATTCTTTTCATTTTTCAGTCTTTTTTTTTTTATCTCGATCACGGATTCTTCTTTATTTCATTGAAGTCTCAAGTATTTGCCTATTGTCGTTACACTTCCACCGCACCCTATTGACCCTTGCGTTTCGCCTTCTGAGATTTTTAGCAGGTGATCGATGATTTCTTCTCCCCAGGGCGTTCTGATTGGCAGATTCTGCATAGCTCTCCATAGGGCTCTCAACTCTGTGGGTGGACCTTGTTGACCCTTTGGTACCATTTTCTCTTGTGGCAGGTTGAAATTTCCTTCCAAAAGTCCCTTGAGACATAGTCATCGTGGTCTGGCCCTTCGCGTCCATTCTCTCTGATCCCTAGCGTGTCGTAGAGCATCTTCATCGACATTTTCCGTCACCTGCCTCCAAGCTGGAAACGGATCGCTACCTTTTTGCCATCATCAGTTATTTGGCCAGGCGGTTCGTTTCTCCTTCTGTAACTTTCATATTGGTCGCCATTCCAACTTTCATATTGGTCGC
>CM050908.1:2167500-2197500 GCA_027726005.1 Juncus effusus | reverse complement strand
GAACCCTAATTATGCACCAATTCCGGTCCGAACAGACCTATTCCGTTACGAACGGAATAGGGATTTCCATGTAAAAAACCTTGGTAGCCAAGGAAGCACAATTACCATATCTATTCCATTCATAACGGATCTGTTCCGTTCTGAATGGAATAGTGTTGTTTTGCACAATCAATTATCGAATAATTGATTATTTCATTCACCAATTTATACATCACATGTATAACTCTTTTGAGGTTTTTTCATCCCATATGAATGGAGTTCATTGTGTGACCGTGTAGGTTCCATTTAATACTGACAACGATCTTCTAAAGATCGTAAGTCATGAGTAACCTTTATACTGATGTCATGACTATCCATGTTGAATGAAATGATCAACGATCATAAACCTATCTGAATAGACGTTTACTTATTCCTTTTGTTCTACGATATATGTCTTGATCAAGGCATGGATGTATGTCATCCTTGAGTTTGATCAAAGTCTCTTTTCTGATCGAGAATTAGACTGAAAAAATACATAATGATATTAGCAACATATGTTAATCCATTTTAAGCGTGGCCATGCTTTTCCTTCAGTCCTAGTTCATCAGGGGGCCCAGAGATATCTCTCTCTTGACGAGAGCAACAAATCCAATCTTGGTCACTCACATTCCTCGTCATGATTCAGTGCATACCTAATGATGATCCTAATGATCATCCCGTTACAGATGACGTAGGATCATATTAGAGTATGTAGTTTGACATCTAGGAATCCATGGTGACCTCAGGTCATAGGAACAAACACACTATTCATATGAGAATCACTAATGACATGTACCATGCATATTCTCATAGTGTTGTCAGTCCAGTACGTGTTCTCTAATACGTACCTATATTCCAGACTTTACATCTCTATGTCCATGATCAGCAGAACATAATCATCCAGTCTACGAATATACTAGTATGGATATGTAGCTTCTTACTTGAAGTATGTATATGTCTATAAACATCCTACATATCACTAGGGGCGATTTAGAATATCATTCGTTAGTTCATAGTTCTACTATCAATATCAACTATTCTGATGACGTGAACCCGAAGTGTCACTCATGGTCAATATAATATAAAATTATATTAGTTATCCATATACTCATTCATATATGAACTGAATAAATGTGTTTCTCATAATCTAATCTCTAGTCAAACACTTTGGCATGTGCCATAACTCCTTTACTTTTCGTGTGGACCCTAAAAATAAGGCACCAGTAGGTTGCAATTATTGTAAAAAGGTGTACATCGGAGGGATAATCCGGATGAAATTAGCTAGTTAGGATTATGGGAGATGTGGTCACATGTACAATTTTACCCAACGAGATACGCAAAAAAAAACATAATCTTGTGCTGGAACAAAAAAAAGACAAAAAGGAAACGAAAGCTCAATTGGAGAAAGATACTCAGGATATGTCAATTTAGATCATTCGGGTTTTTTTTTGGGGGGGGGGGGGGGGGGGTGGGGGGAGGGGCAAATGATAAAGATGACAATATGGGGTTAGAAAATTTGAGAGCAAGTGGGAGCTCAAAGGGTTCGGTAGGACCTATGGATTTATTTTGCAAACTCTCTGAAGAAGAAATTGAAAACAGGGGGAAGTAGTGAAGGTGCAATCGGCTTTAACAACCAAGCTGGAAAAGAAAAAAGAGAACGTGCAAATGAGTACATTGCACAGTGGTTTTACGAAAGTCCGATTTCACATAATGCCGCAGTATGCCAGAGTTTCAAACTCATGATATAAGCAATTGGAGTTTCAAACGCCGTATGATCTTAGTGAGTCTTTATTGGTGAAGAAGAAGAAGGTGCAAAATTGGCATAAATCACATAAGGATTCATGGGCTCAAACCGATTACTCTTTGATGACTGATGGTTGGACGGATAGGAAAGGAAGGAGTCTAATGAATCTTGTGGTGCATAGTGTATACATGGTTTGTTTTCCTCAATAGGTTATTGCCTCAAGTGAAAAGAAAAAAATGTCTGGTATATATTTGAGTTGGTGTATTAGTGCGTTGAAGAGATAGGGGAGAGTGATGTTATTCAAGTTGTCATGGAAAATATTAGACCTAATGAGACGGCTAGTAAATTGTTAAAAGCAAAGCGGCCGAATAACTTTTGGACAGGATGCACTGCATTTATATAGATCTTATACTTGAAGATATTGGTAAAATTTTAATTGTAGGAAAAACAATTGTGAAGGCTCGGGCGGTTACAATTTTCATTATGCGCACACCCGTGTTTTAGAATTGATGAGAAGGGTTCTTTGTAAGGATTTGATTCGGTCTAGTATTTCCCATTTTGCGACCGCTTGTTTAAATTTAAAAAAACATTCATGATAAGAAATATGAGTTGAAATTTTTTTCCGGTCCGATGAATTACATGAGTTGGAAATCGAAGAAAGCGAAGGGAAAGAAAGTATTCTTATACATTACATAAGATGCTTTCTGGAATGGGGGTCAATTATGCGATTAATTTGTTTGAGAAACTAGTTGAGGTTTAAGGCGAGTAAATGTCAACTGACATTGGGCTTTTTATACGGTGAATTAATGAATGTAAAATAAGAAATCGCTTTGAAATTTGAAGAAGATCAGAGTAAGTAAGTACAAAGACGCGTGGGATATACTTGACAAGAGATGGGATCTCAAGTTGAAAACCTTATTGTGTGAAGCCAGTTACTTCTTAAACCATATTATTATTATTATTATTATTATTATTATTATTATTATTATTATTATTATTATTATTATTATTATTATTATTATTATTATTATTATTATTATTATTATTCAAATCAAAAATAGATAGAAGAGGGAATATTTAGGGCTAGTGTTTTGCAATGTTCAACCGCTATGTATAATATCAATATACAAGATAAAATTACAAATGGGTTTGATTTATATGAGAGATGTATAAAATGTTTTGGGAAGGATATGACTATTCGGCAAAGAAATAAAAAGAATTTCGATCCAGGTAATTTTTAAATAGAGTTTGAGTAGTAGATTCGATGTCTTTTTGCTTTTATCTTTGTTTGTATTTTTTAACTTTTGTACTTAGTATCTTATTGTGTGCTTCTTATTCTAACTCGAGGTAAAACTCGGGTAAACATATTCGCAGTTATTAGTCGGGACTGAAGGAATTATGCCCTAGGCCAAAGTGTTGGACTAGAGATTAGATTATGAGAAACGCGCTTATTCATTTCATATATGAATGAGTGTATGGGTGACTAATATATTTACATATATTAGATCGACCATGAATGACACTTCGGTTTCACGTCATCAGAATACGTGATTCTGATAGTAGAACTGTGAACCAACGAATGACATTCTAAACCATCCCTAGTGATATGTAGGATGTTTATAGAGATAAACATACTTCAAGTAAGAAGCTACATATCCACACTAGTATATTCGCAGACTGAATGATCATGTTCTGCTGATCATGGACATATGGATGTCAAGTCTGGAATATGGGTGCATGTCCACACCATGAGAATATGCATGGTATATGTCATTAGTGATTCTCATATGAATAGTGTGCTTGTTCCTACGTACTGAGGTCACCATGGATTTCTGTATGAGGAACTGCATATTTTAATATGATCTTACGTCATCCATAACGGGATGATCATTAGGGTCATCATTAGGTATGCACTGAATCATGACGAGAAATGTGAGTGCCAAGATGGGATTTGTTCCTCTCGTTAAGAGGGAGATATCTCTGGGCCCCCTGATGAACTAGGACTGAAGGAAATACATGGCCATGCTCAAAATGGATTAACATGTGTTGTTAATATCATTTTGTATTTACTCAGTCTAATTCTCGATCAGGAAAGAGACTTTGATCAAACTCAAGGATGACATATTATCGTGCCTTGTAATCAAGACGTATATCGTAGAACAAAAGGAATAAGCAAATGTCTATTTAGATAGGTTTATGATCGCTGATCATTTCATTTAACATGGGTAGTCATGACATCAGTCTAGAGGTTACTCATGACTTACGATCTTTAGAAGATCGTTGCCAGCGTTAAATGGAACCTACACGGTCACACAATGAACTCCATTCGTACAGGATGAAAATACCTCTATAAAAGTTATACATGTGATGTATAAATGGGCGAAAGAATAAATCAAATATTGGATATTTGATCGCACAGGAATTACTATTCATGTGGAACACATATGGTATGTGCTGATTTGCTTGGCGGATAAGCATCGTTTATATGGAAACGATGGTTTGTTCGAAGCAGGAATTACTGTTCACGCGTTCGAACGGAACACATATGGTATGTGCTGATTTGCTTGGCGGACAAGCATCGTTTATATGGAAACGATGGTCCGTTCGAAGCAGGAATTACTGTTCACGCGGCAGGCAGGATTTGTTTCCTTAACCATTCTTTCACCCCTCTCTCTAGTATAAATAAAGGGATAGCCCCCTTCTTTTCGAGACACAATTCAGAAGCCTTAGAGGCCGACTAATATACAGAAATAGAGAGAGAGAGAGAGTTTTGAGTTATTTTTGGAAAGTATTTCCGGACTCGTCTAGCCGAGTCCGGTTGTTCCGTACGTCTGATGTTCGCGTGGATACGAGTAGAGATCTCCTGCTTTGGAGATTAGCGAGGGATCTAGTTCTTAATCCCTAGGAAGAGCAAGAAGGTTTGCAGAGTTGAGCTTCAGATGCCAGCAAGGAGAAGAAAGCAGGACGGAAGTTCGTTCAGACCTACATGCGCTTCTCTCTCCCGGATCAGGAAGATCCGAGGTATAAATTTTAATAGCATAATCTTGTACCTTTATTTCCTTTACGATGATCCTAGGGAGGGTTTAACCCGTAGGTTCCGCTGCGCATGTAACGTACATGGCTACGGGTTTCCCAACAGTGGCATCAGAGCGTTCGTGAAGGAAATAATTGTCGATTATATTTAAAATTTAGTAAATTCTAGTATAATAAATTTTAGGGTTTTGAAAATATTATTTCAAAACATCACGGAAATAGTTTCTAGGAATATAATATTGGATATTATGATTCTCTAGAGTGTCGAAAAATCATTTTTCGAAATCTGTTTTGGAAACAGAACTAAAATTAGAGGAAACTGAAAATTCAGCGTTATTCCGTTTCGAATGGAATAGTTCCGTTCAAAATGGAATAGGCAGACATTTAATCAGAGATTTTCAGCGTTGATTCCATTCAGAACGGAATGGTTCCGTTCCGAACGGAATAAGGCTGATTTTTGCAAAAACCCTAATTTTTGTTATACATGGAATTTAAATATAAATATGGTATGAGCTTTAGATCTGTGATTGTTCTGTGATGTAATCTTGTGTATGAATGCTTGTAATTTAATTTAATATATATGGCAACCAGTGAGTTGTCCAAAGTTGTAATTATGGCAACATGTGAATTGTCCAAGTTGTAAATTACGTTTTCTAGCAATAAGATAGTTGTTAGGAAATATATTATATCAAGACTACAAGGCAAGGATCTTGGCGCAATCTTCGGAAGATGGCATTGGATCTTTGCACACACACAACGAAGGGTTCGTTGAAGATTACACCTGCAATCTAGAGATAGATCTAGGATTAGGAACCTCATGATAGCTCGTGAGGAATAGGCTCATACCATATTTAACTTAGTTTCTGTGATGTTTATATTTATAAATCTAAAACAAAATCCTTCAGAATGTTAAGTAAGGAAGTGCCCCCCATGTCACTGAAGCCCTCGGTACCTAGACAGTCTTCCATGTGGGTCATGCCAAAGCTGAGCATATGGGGGATTGTCTTTGTAAAAGAAGGTACGCGGGAAATGGCGTCCAGCATGAGTCATGCCAAAGCTGAGTGTGCTGGATTCCATTTCGCCGATAATCATACATGATTAAACTTAACTGAGCTAGCAAGTCGGACTTGGGCTCAGGGCACATGATGGGATAATATACCGGGCATATGATGCTCATTCCATAAAAGACAAGAATTGCATATTATGCATTTGGAAAAAGTTCCTACCTAAATAGTTGAGCAATAAGGGTTGCGCCAAAGCGCACCTAGTGTTCAATGAAATACGGATCTTGACTCACTATGAAACTTCACTCAGTTGAATGTTTTCGAATCAATACTACTGAAGGTGTTTGATTTGAAGAAATATAGTGGGAGTATAATATATGAAATAAAATTAGAATTACATATTAAACTTGTAGAATGAGTTCGAAATTTACGAACTTGCGATCTATCATTGAGAAGGATAAGCTCGATGGCACAAACTTCCCTGAATGGTTCAGGACTCTGAGAATTGTTCTCAAGAGTGAAGGAAAGTTGTATGTCCTTGAGACACCCATCCCAAATCCACCGCCTTCGACCGCTTCTAGAGTCATTCAAGATACTTATCAGAAGTGTATTGATGATTCTGATAAAGTAGCCTGGATGATGTTAGCAGGAATGAAACCTAAGTTCGGAAGCAGATAGGTTTCATGGATGCCTATGATATGATCAAGGCGCTTAAGGAAATGTTCCGAAAGCAGGCTAATATCTAGCGCTACAAGGTCACCAATTTATTAATCAAGAGCAAGATGGCTCATGGCTCCTCTGTGGATACTCATGTGTTCAAGATGAGAAGTCACATTGATTACTTAGAGAGACTTGGTTCGCCTATTCCAAGGGAATTCGCGGTTGACATGATTCTTGGAACGCTTCCTTCGAGCTTTGATTTGTTCATTACTGAATATCATAAGTGTCGGATGGAGATGACGATCACGGAATTGCATAAGAGGCCTAAAGAGGCAGAGAAGGACATAGAGGCAAATGTTGTCGTTGATGCCCTCAGGATTGAATGGGAAAGGGAGTTGAATAGACAAGCCGCATGGGAGAGCTGGATCAAGAGTAACGGCAAGGAGTTGCATAAATCCGAGGAATCGGAAGAAGTGATTGCATGCTCTATGTGTGATCACTGGAGAGCAGGATGTAAGATATGTCAAGAAGAAGAATCAATGGCTGCCATTTCAGGTATTCCTCTTCCTAAATCTCTACTTGGATATTGGATATCCATGGTAATTCTCACATTTTGAATGTACAGGATATTACTCAGAAGTAGAAGATTAGCTAGAGGAGAAGTCAATCTACAAGTGGGGAATGAAGCAAGAGTTGCTACATTAGCTCTAGGATTTTATTGACTTAGCCATTGTGGACTTGTAATGAAATAAATGTTATTTCGACATTAACGTTAAAATGGTTGTAAAATTTATTATTTGGAATAATAAAATTTTCCTAGATTTGTCTATTTGAAATGTTCACTTAGAAAATAACCTTTATATGATAAATAATAAGTCCATTGATTCCATACTTCTAGCAATGTCATCTAAGTCACAGAATGAGAGTCGCATTTCTAAACTCCACCCTATGTGGAACGTTAGACTCATTGGATCTAGGATATTGAGACGTGCGAATTTTATCGAACAAGTTGATAAGAATGGGCAACCATCACAAAGTTAATGGGTTAGTTTGTTGAGTCTCATGCATATAGATGCACGAGAGACAAAAAAGATGCCGGCTAGAAATAGGGAATATCAGAATTTCATATTAAAGTGTTTTAAGTAAAAGGTTTACTTAATGAAACACAAAATGTTTGAAATGTTCAAAGTAATTAAAGAATGAAATTTAATATCGCCTTGACAAGATAATAAGAGCACTTCGATCAGATCGAAGTGGCAAGTAATTGAGTCAATAGTTTGATAATTATCTTAGAAATTGTGAAAAGGGTTTCACAATTAATTCTATATGTAGCATCTCACGATGTGCACATCAAGAAGAAGATGAAACTTATTGGATAAGATTCAATCTATGCCTCCGAGATTATTATAGGTTTATACTCTTGAATATACTAAACACTGAATATCATAAGGTTCAAATAGACACCATATATGATATGGATTTGGGATAGTCCCAAATTGTCTTTAAAGGTTGAAGTACGACTCGTGTCAAAAGGTTTGATAGTGTCAACACAACAATCTTTCTAGAATATCAACTCGATATTGTTTTACATCCATTATGAGTTCAAATTGTTTGCTACTCATAATTCAGACTTCTTTAAAAGAGATCTCATCTCCTAAAGAAGTAGTGGGAATGTAATACATCTCGAAAGTTTCGAGGTCCACATACTAGTGATGAACCATTAATGAGGCTATCAAGTAGTTGATAAGGCTGTACTTGAAAAATAAGGTCCTCCTCACAGACCTGGTAGATATTAGGCTGAGAGATATGATCTCTCATAAAAGATGCTCATAGAGGATGAGTCGACTTTCTACCGAGGAGACTGTGAAAAGACAATGTTCTCAAAATGGTTGGACCATGAGAACTGAGATGCAGCGCATATACAAGCAATCATGTTTGGAACTTGATTGGAGTATCCAATGGCTTGATGACCATTACATACAGTACATGGATAACCTAAAATAGCAAAGAAAGTAGCTATAGTATGGGCTATAGTAAAAGGACTTTCTCACTTGTTGCTATTACGAATTCTAACTTCCATAGCACAATGCGATTGTGAATGATCCAACAAGGATATAAAACTCACATTCCTTTATAGGAACTTTACTGTGGATGTATCTTGTATACATGGCAAGAGTTTTGTGATCACAAGAATTCTGAAAGGTAAATTCATTCGTGAATGGATTAAAGCAAGCATCTCAGGATGAATCTATTTGACAAAGTAAATTGAAGAATTTGACTTAATCGAAATAGATAAGTCCACATCGGTTTCAAGAAATTCAGTGGGAGTATGATAGTCTTCTAGTGTTATAACAAAGAACCTTCACCATCCTAATAGTTGGGAGTTGTAGTCTATGCAGACTTATGGTTGTAAGATAAAGTAAATTGGTAAGATATTGAAAGAATTCAATACGCAAGAAATGTTCTTGCTTACCGTGGTCATATGAATGATGAAAGACATACGAATGAGATTCTATGCCTTCAGCCATCTATTGAAGTGTTCAATCTGCAAGAAAGAGTTCTTGCTTGTGGAATTCACTTGAGCTATACAAGGACATAAGAATTGAATTCTATACCTTCGACCATATATATATTGAATATTCAATATACAAGAAAGAGTTCTTCTTTATGGCACTAATATGAACAATGTAAGGCTCATGAATTAGATTCTATGCTTTCAACAACATATATTGAAAGAGTTCAATATGCAAAAGAGGATTCTTGCCTACGACGTTCATACAATGAAGACATGCACTTATCGTCCGTTTATTGAAAAAGTTCAATATACAAGAAACAATTCTTGTTAACGGGATGAATAAGATTCTTAAAGCCATACAATGAACTGTGCAATATGCTTAGAGCAAAAGAGAGCAAATAATAGTCATTTGATATCTAAGTTCTTATGAAGAACTAAGGTATCCCGATCTATGAGGAGCAGAATAGTGGTAAGAGATTACACTTCCTAACATGGATCATTATCGCAATTCGTTTATTTTGAATACAGTAATTTGGAATGAGTTCCAAAAAAGATACTGTAACTGAATCGAAATCATATTATCGCTTTAGAAGCGAATAATAGGTATGCTTGAATCAAAAGTTGATCTTGGAACTAGGAGTAGTCCCGAGTGCTCTTATAGCCTGACAATCTATGTTATGAACAAAGAGTTGCTCAGAATAGAGCAACAAGGATATAAGTATCTATTTCAGAAGTTCTCAACTAATGATAGAGATCAATAGTAGACATTACAAGTTTGCAATGTAAATTTCTATAATCTGATAGGCATATATGTCCCGCTAGTAGAACATGAAGGTTATGTTGCCTTATGAGCGTTGGATGCTTAAGATTGGCCTAGTGCAAGTGGGAGACTGAAGTAATTATGCCCTAGGCCAAAGTGTTGGACTATAGATTAGATTATGAGGAACGTGTCATTTCATATATGAATGAGTCTATGGGTGACTAATATATTTACATATATTAGATCGACCATGAATGACACTTCGGGTTCACGTCATCAGAATACGTGATTCTGATAGTAGAACTGTGAACCAACGAATGACATTCTAAACCGTCCCTAGTGATATGTAGGATGTTTAAGAAGCTACATATCCACACTAGTATATTCGCAGACTGGATGATCATGTTCTGCTGATCATGGACACAGGGATGTCAAGTCTGGAATATGGGTGCGTGTTAGAGAACATGTACTGGACTTACCACACTATGAGAATATGCATGGTATATGTCATTAGTGATTCTCATATGAATAGTGTGCTTGTTCCTACGAATTTAGGTCACCATGGATTTCTGTATGAGGAACTGCATACTTTAATATGATCTTACGTCATCCGTAATGGGATGATCATTAGGGTCATCATTAGGTATGCACTGAATCATGACGAGGAATGTGAGTGACCAAGATGGGATTTGTTCCTCTCGTTAAGAGGGAGATATCTCTGGGCCCCCTGATGAACTAGGACTGAAGGAAACGCATGGCCATGCTTAAAATGGATTAACATGTGTTATTAATATCATTTTGTATTTACTCAGTCTAATTCTCGATCAGGAAAGAGACTTTGATCAAACTCAAGGATGACATATTACCGTGCCTTGTGATCAAGACGTATATCGTAGAACAAAAGGAATAAGCAAATTTCTATTCAGATAGGTTTATGATCGCTGATCATTTCATTTAACATGGGTAGTCATGACATCGGTCTAGAGGTTACTCATGACTTACGATCTTTAGAAGATCGTTGCCAGCGTTAAATGGAACCTACACGGTCAAACAATGAACTTCATTCGTACAGGATGAAACTACCTCAATAACAGTTATACATGTGATGTATAAATGGGCGAAAGAATAAATCAAATATTTGATATTTGATCGCACAGGAATTACTATTCACGCGGAACACATATGGTATGTGCTGATTTGCTTGGCGGACAAGTATCGTTTATATGGAAATGATGGTCCGTTCGAAGCAGGAATTACTGTTCACGCGGCAGACAGGATTTGTTTCCTTAACGAAAGTTGCCATTCTTTCACCTCTCTCTCTAGTATAAATAAAGGGATAGCCCCCTTTTATAGAGAGAGAGAGTTTTGAGTTATTTTTGGAAAGTATTTCCGGACTCGTCTAGCCGAATCCGGTTATTCCGTACGTCTGAAGTTCGCGTGGATACGAGTAGAGATCTCCTGCTTTGGAGATTAGCGAGCGATCTAGTTCTTCATCCCTAGGAAGAGCAAGAAGGTTTGCAGAGTCGAGCTTCAGAAGCCAGGAAGGAGAAGGAAGCAAGACGGAAGTTCGTTCAGACCTACATCCGCTTCTCTCTCCCGGATCAGGAAGATCCGAGGTATAATTTTAATAGCATAATCTCGTACCTTTATTTCCTTTACGATGATCCTAGGGAGGGTTTAACCCGTATGTTCCGCTGCGCATGTAACGTACATGGCTACGGGTTTCCCAACAGGGAGAAACCAGGTCGTTAGGCGTTGGACCTTACGGGGACAAACCTAGCGTCTTGGTGTTAGACCGCGTGGTAAATCCTGGCGGGCAGGTGTCAAACTTATCCCGTCAGCCTGAGGACGTGGAGGTGAAAGTCTGCCGATCAGACCAGCACATACAACACTTGGTGGACTGAGTACGGAAGTGTCGTTCCATCACGAGGACTGAGCCGAAGAGTTAGGAGAGCCAGAAGATCTTCTTGAGGAGGGTATGACAGTCCATTCGCTCAAGGATAAGTTACGTCCCCTTGCATCACAAGGAGGGAGTTTGTAGATCCTAGCAAGCCGGCGTAGAAAGGCTTCCCCAGAACCCCTCAAGGCCTAGCTTTCGGACTATCACGAAGATAAATGACAACCCCTCGTGACGGCAGAGAAGGAGAGCAAGACGGACAATCAGGTCATTATAAGAAGAAAGAACCCCCTACTAAGGTGAGACGAAAGCAACACCGAGAAAGACGAAGGAGATTAGACATAGAATTATGAAAGAGCTTGAACCCTAGATCTCTATACTATGAACTTTATCTCCCTTTTACCGCGGACAAGGACTTTGACAACCGTATCCATAGCCTGATAAGCGACCAATTTATCTTCATTTTATATTACTTTATTTTTATTTAAAACAAAAACCCAATTAAAGATTAGTTTGAATGCGTTTAAGAAATTAAAATAAACTACAACTCCCTATGGGTTCGGCATCCAAAGTACTACGTGTAAATCCTAAACCCTAAATTTATATAAGGGGAGGAAGTTAGGGTTTGCCCTAGACTCAGAATTGGCAGAGTATCTCTCGTGAGAGTCAGCTTCGCTACAAGACGACGGGACCCGTACTGATATGTGTATTCTTACACACAATGTTTAGGATTCTTATTATAAGTTTTGAACTAAAAAAACAATTAAAACATGTAAAAATTGCATAAAATTCACGAAACTTGTTTTAAACTCCCTTAATGTGTTTTATGTCTTATTTCACATAAAAAGGCCTTTAAAGAAATTTTGGAGGACCTAGTTGTAAATAGCAACTCAAAAAAGGGACCTAAATGTAAATTTTGAGTCAAGAATGGTCATTTCCCTCCAAAACCTCCACCGCACATCTTCCATATACAAATCAACCTTAAACCAAGTAAGAAAACAATCAACGACCTCAAAATCCACAAAAACCAGCCAAACCGTAACGACGAAAATTGCAAATTTGACCAAATGTCAACTTTCTCCCTAAAGCCATGCCATATATGGATTCAAATATCTTGAAGAGACGAATTCAACCATACACCCAAAACCTCATTAATTTCTCAGAAAATCAGATTGAACCCTGACAGTCAACTCTGTCAAGGTCAACTTCTCTCTTTCAAACCCTAAATTTTGACCTTCACTAAATTGGATCCTAGTACCACCAAATTGAAGGTCTTGACTAGCCAAGTCCAGCCATGTGGTTGTCCGGACTTGGAATCGCCTGGTTCAGCCGGAAATGGCTAGTCAAGGGGAAGTCAAATCTATCTTAAACCAAATCTGATCAGCAACATCTCGAGCTTTCCATTCTCTCTACACAACTCAATTATTCAAACCACCACCAACATTATCTTCCTCTCCAGTCCCCTTTCTATCCATACCAAGAAGTCATGAAATGGTGGAATATTCAAGGAGAATTTTGACTTGCAGTTCTCATAGCTCAGAGAACTCTAAAACCGGTCATGAAACCTAAGGTGTCCATTTACTCAATTCATATTCTTTGTCCCTCAAACTTCAACAAAACGTGCATCCGGGGATGCCAAAGGTCTGTGAATGATTGAATTAAAAATTCGCTAAATAGAATTCAAATGGGAGAGATTTAAAGTTTCTAATGGCTACTTTGGGTAAAAGAAGCTGAATGAAAGGTGTGTGAGCAATTATATTGGGCAAATTGAGCAAACTCAGTCCCTAAATTTTCATGAGGAAGAATGAAAGGTGTGTGAGCAATTAGATTGGGATTGCACTGAATAAAATGGAAATATGGGTGAAATTAGGGTTTGTGCAGTGGTTGATCAGGGTCTGAGAAAATTGCTGGAGAATTTGAGGCATAACTCGAGCTAGACTCCATATTTTTAAGTGAAACATATTATATATGTGGATTCTAGAGAAAATTATCCACATGTTTTATATAATCACTCATAGCTAAAAATAAAAGGAAAAATGAGAAAAAGGAAAAAAACAAAAATAGTGACTGTCCAGAACAGGGCTAAAACTAGGGTTTAATGAGGGTTTTGAGGATAACATGAGCTACAAGGCTTCATTCGGTGCAAGGTCAGTTTCTGTTACTGTTGTACTCTTAATATGTTACAACTGGACTGTTACTGTTAAATGATTGATTTCTCTCAATTTGTTTACTCAAAATTGCTAATGTATTATCCTGATATATTGATTGAACTTTTATTAAATTTTGGTGAATTTTGAATAATCCAATTGCTCTGTACAATCATTTAAATTTTGAAACAGAAACTGAAACTTGAATTCTGACTTATCCGCTGGTTCATTTTGTTCAAATCATTTCTCTTTAATCTGATATCCAAATCTTTATTTTCTTGATTCTAAATTGTTGGGCTTGAAGTCATGTTTCCGTACATATTTTTCTTTTAATCATTGAACTTTATTTGCTATAGTTTCGAGCTAAATTTGTGAACTGTGACAATGCTGGAAATTTCCATGATTATATTGTAAATTTAATATCATTTGAACTTGGAAAAAGTTTTATATTAAGTTTTAAGTAAATTAAGGTTACACCTTCTTGTGTTTGAACCCGATACTTGTCATTATATTTATTTATATATGGCAGTTTTGTGTTAGAAATTTATAAATATCTTTGAAATAAAGAGAATTAAAACGACTAATTTTCGATGTTTCACATACCAAATAGAAGACAAACCGCACCAGCAAGGCTGAGGAGGACAAATGTTTCTGCAACGAAACCAATTGATGCCCTAGAGTATGCTCCATACCTATCGGACCAGATCCTAACAGCGACCGTGAAGCTTGGCACCTCGGTTGCGGCATTCAGAAAAATCCTCATCTTTTTTTATTTCTTTTAATTTTTAATTTAAAAACAACCAAATCATCTGATTATATCTGAGCTACTAAGGATAACCAAAATCAATAGGGAGCTGATACTGCGCGATGGATACTGTAGTGACCATGTAGCGACGGTATATAAAAACTGAAAAAAACATATAAACTGAAAATAAACAGTATATAAAAAATTCATTCGGTAAAACAGTATATATTTTAAAAAATGAAAACCGTATATAGAAACATATAAACTGAAAACTAACAGTATAGAAAAATTCATTCGATAAACAAGATATATTTTAAAAAATGAAAACAGTATATAGCATATATAGAAATGCGAGAAAACAATATATAATTTCAATCCGTCGCTATAGGGTCACTATAGTACTCCCATCGTGATTCCTCATTTCCCAAACCAATATTAGACCTCTATATGGATTTGGGGAAAATAGAAACCACTCCATCATTTGAGGACGACCTGGTCACTCCAAGGTTGGGGACGACCTGGGCGCGACGTGTTCCCCAACAGCCGGAGTCATTAACCTTCTCCTTGTCGTCCCCCTCTTCTCCAGCGTGACGGGATCTGCTATATACTGTTTTATCGACTTAAAAATTTATTATTATTATTATTATTATTATATATATATATATATATTGTTTTGTCTGAAATAAATCATATTTATATACTGTTATAAAATATATATATTACATCTTGCATTGTTATATATACTGTTTTTTGTTTGAATTATATATATATATATATATATATATATATATATATATATATATATATACTTTTTTATAAAGTTATATCGTATCTATATATTGCTTTCATCTGAATTATATATATATATATTATTTGATCAGAATATATAGTGTTATATATATATATATATATATATATATATATATATATATATATATATATATATACACATTTGCTATACACATATACTGTTTGTCTGAACTATATCATATCTATATATTCTTTTCATCTGATTTATCTATACTATTTTATCATAATGTTATATTGTTGAATGGACCCCCTAATTGCATATTTGGGCTCATTTGGGCTTTTTATTTTTAGTATGTATTTAAAACCTTTGACATAAAGGATAAGACAAGGGTTCATTTTGCATCTCTTCATCTCTCTCTCTCTCTCTCTCTCTCTCTCTCTCTCTCTCGGCCACCATTAAAGACACCAAAAGGTGCCTCGAATCCACGTCAAAATTCACGCTTCCGACAAGAAATCCTAACAATCTGGTATCAGAGCGAGGTTCTACACGTAAATCTCTACCGGATTTCACGCTTTGCCTAAACCGGTACAAACCGGTTCAAAACCGAAGGAGGAACTTTAGTTTTTGGGTTAATGGACATGTCGGGACGGTTTGATATTGAGAAGTTTGACGGTAAGACGAGCTTTGCCTTGTGGCAAGTTCGTATGTTCGCAATTTTATCCAGTCATGGGGTAAAAGATGCGATTTTTGGGAGAGACAATTTGCCGGATGCGATAACGGACAAGAAATGGAGAGATATGAATGATAAGGCTCTCTCCATTGTCCAATTATGTCTTAGCAATGGGACATTGCAAGAGGTTATGGAGGAAAAGACGGCGGAAGATTTGTGGGAAAAATTACAAAATATTTATATGAAAAAGTCGCTCACGAATCGATTGCGGTTAAAGTCGCGTCTTTATACGCTCCAGATGTCGGAGGGAGGTTCCGTGTCCGAACATATTTCGGAGTTTGCGTCGATTATTAATGATTTGGCAAAAATTGACGCAAAGGTGGATGATGAAGATCAAGCCCTTTTGCTTTTGTGCTCTTTACCTGCTTCATATAAGGGGTTTAGAGATATGATGATTTATGGAAGGGAGAAAATCTCTCTTGAGGATGTTAAATCGAATTTGCAAGCGAAATCTCACATCGATGGTGAGATAACCAACGAGAAAACCGGTACGGGTTCCGGTTTGTTTGTGGATCGCGGTCGGTCATCGGATCGGTCGTCGAAAAATTGGAGAAGCCGGTCGAAATCCAAGGGTAAATATAATCCAAATATTATTTGCAATTATTGTAAGAAAAAGGGCCACATCAAGGTCGATTGTTACAAATTGAAGAATAATCAATCGGCGGATAATCGTGGCAAATGTTCCGAATCGGCTAATTCAGCAAATATCGACAATTTTGATTCGCTTTCCGTTGTCGATAATTGCTTAGAGGATGAGAATTGTTGGATTATGGATTCGGGGGCATCTCAACATATGACTCCGAATCGAAGTTGGTTTGTAAAGTACGAGCCTACGGATGGGAGAGTTATTATGGGAAATAATAATTCTTGCAAGGTTGCCGGTACCGGTACAATATCGCTCAAGTTTCATGATGGGCGAATTCGGACGTTAACGGGTGTGAAGCACATACCCGATTTGAAGAAAAATCTTATCTCGTTGGGATCGCTTGAAGAAAGAGGTTGCAAGTTTCGAAGTGAAGGTGGAGTTATGCGCGTTTCAATCGGTGCCCTCACAATCATGAAGGCGAAACGCATTGGTACACTTTATTTTTTGCAAGCCTCGACGGTTACCGGAAAGGCCGGTACAGTTATTTTGGAGAAATCGGGTTCAAACCCGGTTCAAGAAAACCCGCCGGTTCAGGAAAAACCGGCCCGGTTCGCGCCGGTTCAGGAAAAACCGGCCCGGTTCACGCCGGTTCAAGAAAAATCGGGTCGGTTCAACCCGGTTCAAGAAAAACCGGTTCAAGAAAATCCGGTTCAACCCAAGTCCAACCCAAAACCGAATCCGGTTCAAACCAAACCGGTTTGGATTCCAACAACCAATCCCGAAACAAAACCCGTCTCGTTCAGTTCTGCCGCTGTTGTCCGTTCAAGTTCGATTACGGATGAGGAAATTACAAAGTTGTGGCATATGAGATTGGGTCACATGAGTGAGCGTGGTATGACGATTTTAAGCAAGCGAAATTTGTTGGGCGGTCAAAGTACCGGAAATCTGGAATTTTGCGAGCACTGCGTTTTCGGGAAGCATAAGCGAGTGAGTTTTTCGACCGCCATTCATATGACAAAGGAGAAATTGGAATACATTCACTCCGACCTTTGGGGGCCTTCTCGCGAACCGTCCAAAGGAAAAGGTTCAAGGTATATGCTCACTTTTATTGATGATTTTTCGAGGAAAGTTTGGGTATTTTTCTTGAGAGAAAAAAGCGAAGTATTCGATTATTTCAAAATTTGGAAGAAACTTCTAGAAACTCAAACGGGTAAACGGGTCAAGCGGTTGCGAACCGATAATGGGTTGGAATTTTGTAATCGCCAGTTTGATGATTTTTGTGCGGCCGAAGGTATTTTGCGACACAAAACCGTTGTGCATACCCCACAACAAAATGGCGTGGCCGAAAGAATGAATAGATCACTTCTTGAGCGTGCGAGAAGTATGATTTCAAATGCGGGTTTGGGAAAAGAATTTTGGGCAGAAGCGATTAGCACGGCGTGCTATTTGATTAATCGATCTCCGACTACCTCGATTGAGTTGAAAACGCCGGAAGAAGTTTGGTCGGGAAAACCGGCCGATTATTCGATGTTGAGAATATTCGGGTGTCCCGGATATGTGCATGTCAATGACGGCAAGTTGGAACCGAGGTCGAAGAAATGCGTATTTGTTGGATATCCCGAGAATGTTAAGGGGTATAAATTATGGTGTTCGAAGTCGGGCAAATTTATCATTTCGAGAGACGTTATTTTTAACGAAGCGGAAATGATTCGAGGAAAAGATGCGCATGAGTTGAGAATAAATGACACGGTTCATTCCGAGGTGGAGCATGATGAGTCGGAAAATGTTGGGAATGAAATACCGCTAAGTGCAGACGGTTTTAAAGGTCAAACCCGAGACCAGTTAGCCCAAGCCGACCAAAACCGATCCGAACCCGATTCGTTAAACCCGACCCGAGTTGATGAAGAAGAAAGCCAATTCGATCCGCAAACGTACGAGCTAACCCACGATCGTGTCAGAAGGACCATTCGACCACCTTCGAGATATGGATATTCTGATTTTGCGTATTGCTTGGCTATTGCAGAAGACGTGGATAGTTGCGAACCGTCCACGTATAAAGAAGCGGTTAATTCAAAAGAAGCGAAAAATTGGATTTCCGCTATGAAGGAGGAGTTAGATTCGTTGAAGCGAAATGAGACATGGTCTCTTGTGAACCCTCCGAAAAATAAGAAAGTTGTCGGGTGCAAATGGGTGTTTAAGCGCAAAACCGATGGCTCGAATGTGCGCTACAAAGCAAGGCTGGTCGCGAAAGGATATAGCCAAGTCCAAGGTGTGGACTTTAATGACGTGTTTTCTCCGGTCGTGAAACACACGTCTATTCGATTATTGCTCGGGATTGTCGCGTTGAAAAATTTGGAACTCGAGCAAATGGACGTAAAAACGGCTTTTCTTCATGGCGATTTGGAGGAGGAAATTTTTATGAGCCAACCGGAAGGACTTCCGGATTTTGAAAACCTAACCGAACCCCAAACCGAACCGACTCGTGTATGTCGATTAAATAAATCGCTTTATGGTCTCAAGCAATCGCCCCGACAATGGTACAAGAAGTTTGACGCTTTTATGGTAAGCGTTAATTTTTCTCGATCTAATTACGATAGTTGCGTCTATTTAAAGAAATTAGATGACGGGAGTTTTGTGTATCTACTTCTTTATGTGGATGACATTCTTATTACGTCGTCCAATTTGGGGGAAATTAAGCAGTTAAAAGCGGATTTGAATTCCGTTTTTGAGATGAAGGATTTGGGACCCGCTAAGAAAATTCTTGGAATGGAGATTTCGAGGAACCGACCCGAGCGGAAGTTGACTCTTTCGCAAGCGGGTTTCGCCGAAAAGGTTTTACGCCGTTTTGATATGCATAAATCGAAGGTAGTTTCTACCCCTCTTGCGGCTCATTTTAAATTGTCGGCGGATTTATCTCCGAAAACCGATTCGGAGCGGAAATATATGGAGAAGATTCCATATTCGAGTGCGGTCGGGAGTTTGATGTATTTGATGGTGTGTACCCGACCGGATTTGGCGCAAGCGGTTAGTGTCGTGAGCCGGTATTTGTCATGTCCCGGAAAGGGACATTGGGAAGCGGTAAAATGGATTTTCCGTTATTTGAAAGGTACAATGAATGCATATTTAGAATTCGGATCCGATCCGAATGGTGAGTTAACGGGTTATGTTGACTCGGATTTTGCGGGCGATCTCGATAAAAGGCGTTCGCTAACTGGGTACGTGTTTACGTTTGGGAAGTGTGCGATTAATTGGAAAGCCACACTTCAATCAACCGTTGCTCTTTCGACTACCGAGGCCGAGTACATGGCGTTAACCGAAGCGATAAAGGAAGGTATTTGGCTAAGGGGTTTTGTTGGCGAGGTATTGTCCATTCAGAATCCGGTCACGGTGTATTGTGACAATCAAAGCGCCATTCATTTGACGAAGGATCGCATGTACCACGACAAGACGAAGCATATTGACGTGAGGTACCATTTTGTGCGAGATGTGACGGCGGAAGGAAACATTGTGGTGAAGAAGATTGGTACCAAATCGAATCCGGCAGATATGCTCACCAAGCCTCTTCCGATTGCTAAGTTTAAATTGTGTTCCGATTTAATTTCAGTTTGTAACTAGCATGTTGCTAGTACATTATGTATGTTTTTATTTTTTGCATTTGTTTATGTTTAGTTATGATGCAATTCGGGTCCAAGGTGGAGATTGTTGAATGGACCCCCTAATTGCATATTTGGGCTCATTTGGGCTTTTTATTTTTAGTATGTATTTAAGACCTTTGACATAAAGGATAAGACAAGGGTTCATTTTGCATCTCTTCATCTCTCTCTCTCTCTCTCTCTCTCTCTCTTGGCCACCATTAAAGACACCAAAAGGTGCCTCGAATCCACGTCAAAATTCACGCTTCCGACAAGAAATCCTAACAGTTATATTATATATATATTGTTTTCTTGTCTGATTTATCTATTACTATATATCTACTGTTTTATCATAATGTTATACTATCTATATATTGTTTGTGTCTCTGCACTCTATTTTCATCCCGTCATTGCATGTTGAACTGGGAAGGCGCTGGGTGGACGCTTGTCATGCCGCCGTAGCATTTTGGCTGACGTGGCGTCTGCCAGATCAGCAGTCGCGCACGAGGCGTCCCCAATGTGGCACGCAATATTAGGACCCGTGGATTTGATACTGAAAATACTACATGTAGGTCGTACACTTACAGATGAACAAGGTGGGATTAATGGGGAGCTTTTAGGGGGGGCATTGGTCGTAAACTTGCGGATGAACAAGGTGGAATTAATGGGAGCTAACAGGGGCCATGACCCCCTATAGAAAGTTATTCAAATGAATATGGTAGTACTTTCTGATCTCCAAAGGAGCAAAATTTTGAATAAAACAATATAACATGAAAATATTTTAGCATGCAATTTCAAATTCATTGCTTTTGTTTCTAAATTCTAATTTGGAATAAGTCATCAAATGTGATAAAACAATATATATATTATTATTATTATTATTATTATTATTATTATTATTATTATCACTTAAATTACCAAAATGAACTTAATCCTAAATTTAAAAATTTTGGATTGTTACCAATATTACAACTGTTACATCATTGACATTGTTGCGTATGCTAATTGGCCTGTTGTCAAAGGAAAGTAATGTTGCATACTAACAAATACATGAAAAATGAAAAAAAAAAAGTACCGTAAGAAGCATCATTCTATATGATACAACTTGGAAGGCTTTAAGCCTTTGGTAACATTAAAGTATTTCAATGTTCTTGCCCATTTCATATTTTGTTTCAACTGGTGCACCGCAATTGTCTCCGGTATAAAGTCATGGCGGTAACAACAATCGACAAGCTCTCCTTTGTAGTCATACATCGCGGGGGGATTATGAAACCTATTTTTCCCTTTATTCCAGTAGTTTATCCATGTTCCAACTTGGATATCCTCAACCCCATCTCTATATTCTTTAAGCTTCTCCGTTGTCGCAATCCACTCTACCAAGTCCCACGAAATCACATAGCCCATGCCTGACATGTACGCTGTGGTCAAGAAGTTAGGATTGTCTTTCGTCATCTCACAAGGTATAATCAGCCCGTAGTACACGTCCTCTCTAGGTTTGCTCCGTAAAGACTGGACTAGATTACCTGCAATAATCGAGTTAAAGTTTCGCATTAGCACAAAGTAACTTTCTACGAAATTATATTTTTATTTAGTGAGTGTTCAATAATAATAATTATTATTATGAAATCCACAAGAAAGTAATTAAGGTCTCATCTGATTACGAATTTTGAAAAGGCATTTTCTATGTGTTTACTTTATCGGCACATTATATATTTTCGAAAACAATATATGATTAAAATAGCATTTCTGTATAACAAAATCAGGAAAGTTAAAAAAGAGTAGAGTACTAAGAGATGCTTTTAAATTATGCATTTCAGCAAATTATATTCAAAGAAAGGTAATTCAAAGACATACTTTATTGTTGCGTTCGGTATAATGTATCAATTACAAGGAAATATAGGAGATCTTGATTGATTTGAATTTTGAAATTCCAAATTTATCTATTTATATCAAAACATTAATTATTGAAAATTATTTTTTATAGAAGTTTTCTTTTATTATTTTTGCATTCTCTCACCGTGAGGAAAGCTATCAATTGCACTTATTTTCTTGATGTTTCTAATGTTATTGTCTGTCTACTTATTGTAGTGATTTAAGTCGATATCAAGACAAGATTCAGCTAAGAAGATGCAAAAAAAAAAAAAAAATATGAAGATTATTGTGTATTTGAAACAATATATGATTTAATTAAAGATGATTCATTTATTATGGAAAAGAAGAAGAAAATAAATAATTATATAAATTTAGGTATGAGAAATATAATAATATAAATGATAAATTCAAAAAAAGCTATTAATTCTTTTAAAAACCCCACGAATTAACTTTACTAAACAATAATTCATTTATGACCTCAATTTAATTTTGTATCAAAATTTCTATGATTAAAGACCGTCTTTTTACTTCTAATTTTTTTTTTTTAATGTTGTTGTCTCTTAAGTTTTGACATGATTTTTAAAGAAGACAAGAAATTATATAGGGAAAATAAAATAAAATAAAAAAAAATATTAGAGAAACTAATATAAATAATTTTCTTAAAATATTGTTCCTGACTTATTTTTTCATTGTTAAGTTTTTTTGCTTTGCAAAAAAATAATGTATGTATACATTTGTGAATAAATATGTTACAAAAGCTATTGATAAACTCATATTACATAAAATAATATAATGTGGTTGTCGACATTAAGAGAAATATTGAGATGTTATATTTGTTGCAAAATTATCTACCATGAAATATAAATCGAACTAGTTATATGATATTTTATTAACAATCTTGCCAAAACTCGTTAGAGAAAACCAATGAACTGGGCAATGGCATGGATCGAACAAACTATCCTATGAAGCGGAGGCCAAACTATGTTTCCAGTTAACCATAGAAACTTAAGTGTATATAAATCTTCCTAAATTTTTAAATACGCAGTTAAGGATGGGCGCTTGTCAACAAGAAATCAATCTTAATATTTGTACTGGAGGCTTGTCAACAAGAAATCAATCTTAATATTTGTACTTGTAAAATTAGCATGAGATCAACATACCTATCCGGAGGTACGTGTCATCGTCACACTTCATCACGAAATCGTAAGGCTGCTCGTCAAACATCACAGGGAGACTTGAGAAGTATGTATATGTCTTCCCCTGAGCCATGTTCTCGACACAGTCGAGGATAATGATGTCATTATACCGCATGATCTCGAGGGCCACGAACACTGAATGTTCTTCTTTAGATGTGTTGCAAAGAATAAATCGGATGTCTACCTCCAAACTAGAATAGTCACCGGATTGTTCCCAATAGGAATGGCGGATAAGTTGTCGACGCTCATACCTATCCTCAATTGAGAACACACCAATGAGGAGACGTAGTTCAGCTTTTTGGGGACTTTCAATTACAGAGCTACTAGATAGTGCGTGAGATTGACACCGGGCAAAAAATGATTGGAGGCTGAATTCGCTTGTGTAAGCGAGGAATGTTAGGGCAAGAAGTGTCAGAGGAAGAAGAAAGAGAAAGCGTGGAGGGTTGATTTTCAAGAAAGAAGGCTTCTTCATTGTTTAGAGGATGATGTTCAAGTAGGTAATGAATATATGAACATATATTACGGTTATGGAAGTTAGTCTAGTCTTTGTATTTGACTTTTTAAATTGATTTTGATAGTTATTGGAAAGCACGATGTTATCTTATCATAATTGCTATGTTGTTATTTACTTTTTTACCATCTGCCTTTTACTAACGAGCTCAATAGCATGAAACTCGAAGGATCAATTATTTCATGACACTTAAATCAAATGATCCGACTAATTATTTCTTATAAATTGTGGCTCTGCAGTTGTCGTCTAAGAAGAACCCACCACGTATCCGCATAATTGGGAGCTATTTAAAAATCTTTCGGAGCTCCCGATTCTATTGCACTTCCGAGCTCACATATCTTACTGAAAATATTATGAGCTCAAAAATAACTCTCACGAAATTCAACATCTAATTATTTTGTCTAATAGCTCCTATGACTCCCGGTGAATATCCCATGTAAGGTATATTGTTGGGATATAAAAGTATAATATTTAGAATCTAAGATATATTGTTGTGAAATAAAGATATATTTTTTTTTACGGAGAGATTTCTTCATTAGTCTCATCCTCTAGATTTGTATGATGAGACTTGTACCTTCAACTATTTTATTATTACATTTCTTTTATTTAGAATGTAAGATATATTATGGTAAATATAAAGGTATAATGTTTAAAATATAAAGTATATTGTTAGAAATATAAATGTATAATATTTATAATCTATACTATTCTAAATACAAAGGTATAAATAGAAGCCAAAATAAAACTATGAAACTTTGAGTTGAAAGATATGAGAGTCCGGGAGCCAACAATATGCGCTGGTTAAAATTTCAGACTGAAATATATTAGAGCCACTAGGAATCATGCTGAAACTAGAAGTTAACTTATTATAACGAGAACTCCATAAATCTGGCCTGGTCCAAGCCAATACAAAATTTTAATAGTATCTAGTAAGCCAATCTTGGACGGATGTGACATGATCTCAATCAAATTTCTATCCACAAACAGACACAAATGTGACCCAACCTTTTCACTAGGATGATCCAAATTTTGTTTGTAACCAAAGCAACCCCAATCCTTCAGCGGCTTGACTCGACAGCATGAAAGAAATCCAATCTAAGGTATACAACCCACGTAATCACATCCCAGTTTGATCGGTGTCGACCCAAATTTAACGTAACCCGAACAGGAGTTGATGTTCCGTATAGAGTCTGATATGAGTGAGAAGAAACCAAACTAATTCTTATGTTTCAGTCATAACATATTTTAATTTGTTTATATTAAATAGTTGTCATCATGCTAGGATGTGTTGGTTATATAAATAATACAACAGGATGAACATGACTATGCAGTCGGAATATTAAATACTTTATGTCCGTTTAGAAATAGATGTGGACAGTGGATCAGTGGATGTTGTGGGGAGAATTAATATTTTATATACATCCGTTTAGAAATAGATGTGGATGGTGGATGTCACGTATTAACTTGCTTAGCAACGTTTACGTCAAAAGAAAACATATTTAGGGACCTGATATATTATAACGGAATTTTCGTCGTAACATCACAACAATATATAAAGACCATAAAAAATATATGAATTTTTTTTGATTTGTAAAATATATATATATCTATATATATATATATATATATATATATATATATATATATATATATATATATATATATATATATATATACATATATATATATATATATATATATGGAGATGCTAAATAGCATACGTAAGCAAAATGAAAATTTTGCTTATGGTCCAAAAAATTACACGTATCATCAAAAATTTAAATTTTAACCGTACGGATGGAATATAAATATTTTGAATATGTTTTAGAATAATTTTCACAAGAATCGGAATATTATATCATTGCCATCATGTATCATCAAATTCATCACTATATATATATATATATATATATATATATATATATATATTACATAATTGTAATATATATATATAGGGTGTGGCTAAAAAACATACGTATGCACAACATACGTTTTTTTGCCACACCCTAAATACGTATTAAAAAAATAAAAATAAAAATTTGAACCGTACGGATTTAATATATATGTTATGAATATATTGGAGATTAATTTTCACAAAAATCAGAATATTATATCATTGCCATCATATATCATCAAAATTATGCAGCACTATTCAAAACATATATCGGAATAATAGTTTGATGATACATGATGGCAATGATATATTATTCTGATTCCGGTGAAAATTAATCCACAACATATTCATAACATATATATTACATCCATACGGTTGAAATTTGAATTTTTACTTTTTATAACCACTTTACGGGTATTTTAAAAAAACGTATGTTCGAACATACGTATGTTTTTTAGCATCTCCCATATATATATATATATATATATATATATATATAGTGATGAATTTTGATGATACATGATGACAATGATATAATATTCCGATTCTTGTGAAAATTAATCTATAATATATTCAAAACATATATATTCTATCCGTACGGTTGAAGTATATATATATATATATATATATATATATGTGTGTGTGTATATATATATATATATATATATATATATATATATATATATATATATACATATATATATATATATATATACATATGTACATATATATATATACATATGTATATACATATATATGTACATACATATATATACATATATATACATATGTATATATACATACATATATATACATATGTATATGTATATACATATGTACATATATATATATACATATGTATATGTATATACATATGTACATATATATATATACATATGTATATATATCAGTGTTTTAAATTGCGGTGCAATTGCGCCGCAATTGCGGAAAACTCCTATGAAACGCAACTCGCAACAAAAAAATAGCAAATATAGCGTTTTGGCCGCTACGGACGATATAGCGCCGCTATTGCGGTGATAATAGCGGACAAAAGCGGCGCTATTGCGCTATTGGATAGTTATTATCTATGAAAGAACCGTTACAAATATGCATAAATAGATTTTTTTTACAATTCTGTAACGGTTTTTAGTGGAGAACCGTTACTAATTACATATTAGTAACGGTTTTTATTAAAGAACCGTTACTAATATGTAATTAGTAACGGTTTTTTCCGAAACAACCGTTACTAATATGAACTTAGTAACGGTGTTTATTAAAGAACCGTTACTAATATGTATGTTCTTATTGGAGAACCGTTACTAATATGTAATTAGTAACGGTTTTTATTAAAGAACCGTTACTAATATGTATGTTCTTATTGGAGAGCCGTTAGTTTTTAGTAACGGTTTTTATTAAAGAACCGTTACTAATAAGTATTTAGTAACGGTTTTTATGAAATAACCGTTACTAATTTCAGAAACTCCCTTCTCCTTCCCTCCAGGAACTTAAAACGCAAAAACATAACCCCACATATAAAAAACGAAAATAGAAGGAAAGAAACTCTAGTCTTCGACCCATCCCTTCTCTCACCGGCACCGACAGCAGACGACGGTGGCAGACGACCGGCGACGGCGACGGCTATTCCACTTCTTCTTCTAGTTCAAGTAATAGTCTTTTTTCTCCTTCTTCCTTGTCATCACTTCTTAATTTTATTTTTTCTTGATAAGGTTTATTTTAGAATTTGATCTAATTAGAAAGTTGAAAATCAATCAAGCATTGTCCATTTAGTTTGATTCAACAAAGAAAATGAGTTATTTAGAGAAAATTGGCGACACACATAAGGTGTTCGATGAAATGTTTCTTTATTTTTTCTTTTTCTATTTTTCATCCTATTAATTGTGTTTCATTTTTTCTCTAATAGCATGACAACCCCAAATTCCGAAATGCAAGCGCCGCCATCAAAAGATCCGGCATGGGCACATTGTTGTCGTCCGGATCCTAAAATTTCGGCACGAGTACAATGCAATTATTGTAAAAATGTGTACACCGGAGGCATAACCCGGATGAAAGAACACCTAGCCGGGATTACGGGAAATGCGGTGTCATGTACAGTTGTACCTGACGAAGTACGCAAAAAAATATTTAATCTTGTGCAAGAGAAAAAAAGAAAAATAGAAGAAAAAACAAATTTGAATAAAGAAACTCAGGATAGTGTCAATTTGGATCATCCTAATGGAGGGGATGAGACGGATGATGAGGATGACAACGAGGGATTACGAAATTTGAGAGCAAGTGGGAGCTCAAAAGGTACGGTCGGACCTATGGATTTATTTTGCAAACTCTCTGAAGAAGAGATTGAAAAAAAGGGGAAGAAAGTGAAGGTGCAATCGGCTTTAACAACCAAGCTAAAAAAAGAAAAAAGAGCACGCGCAAATGAATACATTGCACAATGGTTTTACGAAAGTTCGATTCCACATAATGCCGCATCACGCCGGAGTTTCAGACTTATGGTATAAGCAATTGGAGATTATGGTAGAGATTTAGAGCCGCCAACGCCATATGAGCTTAGTGGGCCTTTATTGGCGAAGAGGAAGAAGAGTGTGCAAAATTGGCTTAAATCACATAGAGACTCATGGGTTCAAACCGGTTGCTCTTTAATGACGGATGGTTGGACGGATATGAAGGGAAGGGGTCTAATGAATCTTGTTGTGCATAGTGCATACGGAGTTTGTTTTCTTCAATCGGTTAATGCCTCAAGTGAAAAAAAAGATGGCCGGTATATATTTGAGTTGGTGGATAAGTGCATTGAAGAGATAGGGGAGACCAATGTTATCCAAGTTGTCACAGATAATGCTCGACCTAATGAGACGGCTAGTAGATTGTTGAAAGCAAAGCGGCCGAATATTTTTTGGACGGGATGTGCGGCTCATTGCCTAGATCTTATGCTTGAAGATATTGGTAAAATTTCAATTGTAGAAAAAACAATTACGAAGGCTAGGGCGGTTACAATTTTTCTCTATGGGCATACCCGTATTTTGGAATTGATGAGAAGGGTTCTTGGTAAGGATTTGGTTCGGTGTGGTATTACCCGTTTTGCGACCGCTTATTTGAATTTGAAAAGCATTTATGACAAAAAAAAATGAGTTGAAAAAATTATTCCGGTCTGATGAATTACATGAGTTGGGAAATGGAGAGTATTTGAAGAAAGCGAAGGGAAAACAAGCATCCTTATATATTGCATCCGATGCTTTTTGGAATGGGGTCAATTATTCGATTAATTTGTTTGAGCCACTAGTTGAGGTTTTAAGGCGAGTAGATGGTGATAAACCGGCAATGGATTTTTTATACGGTGAATTAGTGAATGTAAAAAAAGAAATTGCTTTGAAATTTGGAGAAGATGAGAGTAAGTACAAAACTGCATGGGATATAATTGACAAGAGATGGGATCTCAAGTTGAAAACTCCATTGCATGAAGCCGGTTATTTTTTAAACCCATATTATTATTATTCAAATCAAAAGGAGATTGAAGAGGGAACATTTAGAGCTAGTGTTTTGGAATGTGCAACGCTTATGTATGATATCGATACACAAGATAAAATTACGGACGAGTTTGATATCTATGAAAAATGCCTAGATTCGTTTGGGAAGGATATGGCAATTCGGCAAAGAAAGAAAAAGACTTTTGATCCCGGTAATTTTTAAATTCTAAATTAATATTTTTGGAAGTATGTAATGCTAACAAATGTTCATTTTTTTTTTAATAATATAATAGCTAAATGGTGGGCCAATCATGGTACAAGTGCACCCCATTTGAGAAGCTTGGCCAAAAGAGTATTGAGTTTGACATGTAGCTCATCCGCTTGTGAAAGAAATTGGAGTTCGTTTGAACAAGTAATAAGAAAAAAAAAATTTCTAACTTGTACTAATCAATATATTACATCATTCAATTTTTTATTTGACTCATTTTTAATATAATTTAGGTTCATACCAAAAAACGAGCAAGATTGCTTCATGGAAGATTAAATGATTTAGTGTTTGTGAAGTTCAACTCCATACTCGAAGAAAAACAAAGGAACAAAACTAGAGATCCAATAGCAATGGATATTGAGGATGTGTTAGAGGATGAAAATAATGAATGGGTGAGAAATATTGTTCATGATGTCAACACATCAACACTTGATGAAATACCCGTTCCGAATGTTGTTTTGAAAAGATGCCAAAGTGATGCGCCTTCAAGCTCGCGACCTTCAAAGAAAAAGAAAATGATTGTTAATTTAGAAGATGAAATTGATTCATCATGTTCAT